>JAPMOB010237335.1:0-10599 GCA_029875015.1 Lepomis gibbosus
GTTCCGCCGAGTTCCGCGGGAAGGAAGAGGCAAACGCGGATATGACGTGATAGACGGGCGACATAACGGAAATAAAGACAGGGCCCGTGTCTTCGAATTAAAATATTAATTTCTCTGGATTTAGAGGTTAATTGGAACTGTCGGGATAATGTAAATACACAACTTTAAAAAATATATAACATGGATAGAGTGATTTCTTATATTTTTTAATATTTTTTAAGCCAAAAAATTACATATTGTGCCTTTAATGTGTGTACTTATGTATTTGTATATTTTGTACATTTTTATTGTTTTCACAATAGGTTCTTGGACAATGATGAATTGGAAGAAATAAGGAAACCCTCTCTCTGCATCATCCCTAACCCACCAAAGGCAGTTACAATAATCACTGACCATTTTGTTAAAATGTTTGTAGAAAAAAAAAAAACCATAGAAAAAGACATTTCTTTCCTGTATGTGCATTTAAAAAAAAAAGTCTTAGACAGGGAGTGTAAATCATGACATCTGGTGTTTCTACCTTATGCGTTTATATCAGCTGTATTTTTTTAACCACGTGACAAACGATAAAATAAGGTAAATAGTGGCGAAACTGTTGGCTGTGACAGACCAGTGTGTGAATCTCCAAGCTGCACTTGAACCTGAGGAGTCTGCCTTGTCCTCTGCTCCTGCATAAGGTCAGTCACGATCGTTGTTCAGTTTTTATTTAAACAACATATTTTATTAAGCTTGTTATCATCAGGTGTGTTAAAAAAACAACTATTGCCTTGCCGAAGAATGTGCCACATCTTTCTACCTGACTTAGTCCTGAGTGACCACCACACCTTCAAGAGCTCTGAAAATATAGCCTATACCCAAAACGTTTAAATGTTTCAATTAGCCTACTTTTAACTCTAAATGTAGGACTGCTGAGGTACTCTTGAGAAAAAGATAAAGATATGCATTATTAGGTTCACGAGAACGAGACAGATATCGCTTCACACCCCTGATCTCAACTCCTATGTCCCCACCACCTTTCAACATAAAGTGATGTCCTTGGCTGTGTCACTATTCTTGTAAAATGATCAGTTAGGATAATTTTGAAAATGCATACGTTAACGTTAAATGCTCATTTCACATTAGTTATTTTTGGCCAATGTATTGCGAGCATTCAGCAATAACATTATTTTTTAATTTTTTTACTTCAGTCACAGATGCTGACACCTTAATGAAGGCAGGGATCAAGCTGAATGATGTGAGTAAATACAATGTATTATTTACATACAATAATTGGGATTCATTTTGATAAATATGGGTGGGCATGAGGGTGAGTGTGAGCAAGCAATGTCCATGTGACAACCATTTCCATGATTTGGTGACTGGTACCCTATATGCTTTTTTGCAACCTTGGTAATGAAGTAATAATTTCCACACAGTGTGAAGTGTCAAATATGCGCTTTTTGTAGTCCATCTTCAGAACATTGCTTTAATTTGCGAGTTTTAGTATTATACCATGGAGCTAACCGTCTTTGTTTTAGTATTTTCATTTTTAGAAGGGAAACAGAGTCACTATCAACAAGATGATTGACTTGGGAGGGACTGAAATTAGCATAGGGGTCCTCTGTTACTTTGTAACCTGATAGTGAATTTAGAGCTGATGGAATCGCATCCTTAAATTTAGCTATAGCACTATCAGACAGACATCTTGTGTCAAAAAATATTGCCCAATGGCGTGTAGTTCACCAGTACAAACTCAAGTTTTCAAACAGTGGTCAGATAAAGAGGGATTCTGTGGGAATACTAGTAAATGTTAAATTTCAATATTATATAACAAGGTCAGGTGGTTAAAACAGTGAGTCGGTTAATGAACACTCTGAGAGAAGCCAATTGAATCTAAGAGAGAGATAAACGCAGTACTGAAGCTGTCATTCCCAACATCCACATGAATATTAAAATCCCATACAATAATAACTTTGTCCGTTTTAAGGACGGAAGTTGACGAAAACTCTGCAAATTCAGATAAGAATTCAGAGTACGGCCCAGGTGCTCGGTACACTACAACAAATATAATTCGTTGCAGTGATTTCCAGCTTGGGTGTGAAAGACTCAGAACAAGACTTTCAAATGAGTTGTAATTTAGTTTAGGTTTAGAGCTGATTACTAGGCTACAGTCAAAGATAGCTGCAACTCCACCTCCTCGGCCTGTGCCTCGAGGAATGTGTGTTATTATAACTGGGAGGGGTGGATTCATTTAGGCTCACATATTCTCCCAACTCCTGGAATGGAGGGTTTTGGGTGGGTTACTGCTGAATTAGAAGGGCAGAAAAGTGTGTTAGACTGCGACTCTGCCTCCTGGTGTCAACTGTGGGTTATCATGGATTTGGTCCACTAATAAACTTAGCCAGATTTCTAGAAATGAGAGCTGCTCCTTCCCAAGAGGGATGGATGCCGTCTCGGCGAATCAGACCAGGTCTTCCCCAGAAAGTCGGCCAGTGATCTACAAAGCCCACATCGTTTGCTGGATGGTTTGCTGAAGTTAAAACCTACTCGGCAATAAACCAGATTCTAAGATTTTGTTTTGGGAGATTAAGTCGGGCTGTATTGGAACACTGCATGCGGTCTCTGTGCTGGGGGTCATTTGCAATACCAGCCAGAACGCATCGTCTCAAACTAACTGCAGCGTTCTGAGTGCTAGTGACATTGCAAATAATGCACCTCCGGGGATTTGAGACCCATTCTCAAGGATCTTGTTTTTCTTGGCCAAGTCAAAGCCGTTGGCATTCTTCCATCACTGTGGAGTAATGTGTTGTGTTTGTGTTAAGGTGTCGGCTTTGTTATGAATCGTTGTGAGGACAGAGAGGAGGGTGTCCCCCCCTCCAAAACTGTTCTGTGTGGGGAACATGGCAGCCACGCCGAAGTTCAGAGGTGAGATGTGAAACACTGTTCATAACTGTTGTTCATGTCAGAGCTCAGTGCATTGTTCACTTAAAAGCTGTGTGTGTTATGTTGAAGCCCAGAAAAGCTGCAGAGACCACACAGTCCTGTACCCAGCTGCATGAGTGACAGGTCCATGAGGCTTCCTGTTCATTTTACAGGACAACATTCTTCTGAAACAAAGTTAGTCAACATATTACAATTTAATAACATTTTAGTCTCCCTGTGTTGGAACTCATTATAATTATAAACATAATTATAATTATAATTCATAAATCAAAAGAGTGTTTTTTTTACTGCTGTGGGGAAGGGCAGATTATCTACTACTATCTACTAGACTAAACTGATGTAGATCCCTGCTGCAGGCTAGAGGCTCCAGGCTACATTAGATGATACTAGCTTAATACACTGGTATCTCTGACCAAACTGTTGGTGGTTGAGTTGCATTATGGACAATGGTGCCAGGTTTTGACAAGAAAGAGCAAAGTGTGGAATAATAAAGATGATATCGCTGATTCTGCTCCATCGATTTTGATCCTTTTTTAAATAAAGATATCAGTTCTGTGACAAGATGTAATATTTTAAAGAAGTAGATGTTTTTACTGAGAATAACGTCTTGGTCCAACATTTCATGTGCTGTTTTTTTATCAGGAGTCATCATGACCTAACAACACATTTAACATGCTGTGCGTCACTGCAATCTAAACATCCATATTTTCTCCACAGAGTTCAAGACCGCTCAGAAGTTCCCGGTGTTCATTCTTCTCACCAGCAACAAACAGATGTGGACTCTATATTTATGGTGTGTTAATAAACAAACCCCACTGCTCAATAAAAAGCCACATACTAAACACTAAACGAACAATATGGTCCTAAAATGCAACACACTTTGGCACACAGCATACAGACAGAAGAAGTGTTCACGAGGACTCTTTAGCATTTCTGACAGATAATTTAATTAATTTTTCACACATATCACTATACAGAAAGTGATATTCACATGTTATTGTGTTCCAGCTGCTTGAGGAGAATATTGTCAGCTTTGTGAGGGATGAGTTAAAGAGGTTCCAGAAGGTGCAGAAAGGAAACCTGATCTTCTACGAATCAGACCTGACAGAGTGTGGCATCGATATCACAGCCGCTTCAGTGTACTCAGGAGTGTTCACACAGATCTTTAAAGAGGAGAGAGGGCTGTACGAGGACAAGGTGTTCTGCTTCATCCATCTGAGCGTTCAGGAGTTTCTGGCTGCTCTTCATGTCCATACAACAACTCTGGTGTCAATCTTCTGGTAGAACGACCAGCATCCTCCTGGTGGTCAAAACTTTTTACAGACCAATCTAAACTATTACTTTTAATCTCTATGAGTTTTTTCTGGTTAAATAACGGTAAAAAACTGCAACTCCTCCACCAGTGTGCTGTGGACAAGGCCTTACAGAGCCCAAATGGACATCTGGATATGTTCCTGCGCTTTCTCCTGGGTCTTTCATTGCAGACAAATCAGAGTCTTCTACAACAGCTGGTGACAGAGACAGGAAATGAGTCAAAGACCAATCAAGAAACAATGGAGTACATCAAGAAATAAATCACTGAGGATCTCCATCCAGAGAGAATCTTCAATCTGTTACACTGTCTGAATGAGCTGAAGGATAATTCTCTAGTGGAGGAGATCCAACAGTACCTGGGTGCAGAAAAACTCACCAGAAAGAATCTCTCTCCTGCACAGTGGTCAGCTCTGACCTTTATGTTACTGTCATCAGAAGAAGATCTGGATGTGTTTGATCTGAAGAAGTATTCTGCTTCAGAAGAGGTTCTTCTAAGGATGCTGCCAGTGGTCAAAGCCTCCAATAAAGCAATGTAGGTGAAAAAGACAACTCAATCTATTAATATCAAACATGATGTTTTCATAAAGCAGTCTTATCCTCTTGATATAATGTATTTAAAACAGTTTGTTTATAAGACATGTTTATATGCAAAGATATCAGATTTAATATGAAATTAACTACATATGTAAAGAATATGTTTATATTTTATTGATGAGAAAACATTTTGAGTATTTTCCTCACTTGCTCATCTTCAGGCTGAGTAGCTGTCACCTTTCAGAGAGAAGCTGTGAAGCTCTGGCCTCAGTTCTCAGCTTCCATTCCTCTTGTCTGAGAGAGCTGGATTTGAGCAACAACAACCTGCAGGACACAGGAGTGAAGCTGCTCTCTGCTGGACTGGGGAGTCCACACTGTTTGCTGGAAACTCTCAGGTCAAAGAGATGTCAATTTTTACTGTTTTGCCATTGACTCAAAGGTCTTTTTTTTTCTCTGCTTCATGTCATAACGGGATACTTTTCATTATCTCGATATTACAAGTTTTGTTTTCCCCTGATCTCGAGATAACAAAACAGTAGGTAAACACAGGGATCGGCAGAAACATTTCTTAATGTTAATTTCAGTATGGTTTTCAGTGGACCCATAGTCGCAAGGTTGAGTATTTGATCCTCATTGAAGATCATTATTTTGTCTGCTTAGGGCTTCCGTAATATCTGTTTAAACGGTGTTGGATACACTAAGAAAATAATTTTTAATCCAATATAGATTGATTCGGTGACATTTCATCCGGATCAGTGTCCTTCATTTGCTCTCATCCCCAGCTTCATACGTGCATCCAGTTCATGTAGTGATTTCTACATTTCTTCTTATTTCATTGTC
Source organism: Lepomis gibbosus (assembly GCA_029875015.1). NCBI lineage: Eukaryota > Metazoa > Chordata > Actinopteri > Centrarchiformes > Centrarchidae > Lepomis > Lepomis gibbosus. The sequence continues at coordinate 5,608 of JAPMOB010237335.1, forward strand.
AGTCCGGTGGTTACTCTCAGCATCTCACCAGACTGCGTCCCGATGGTGTCAATCCTCCTCTGTGCTTCCACAGACCAGTCTGAGATGTTACGAAACAATTCACAGTTCTGATCTGCCCTTTGATTTAAAACCTTCAGCTTTTTGTTCACCCCATTAAAGCACTCTTTAAGTTCCCCAGACAGCTTTTGGGTAAATTTGCTGGCGGCTGTCTTACCAATTTTTCGATATATTAGGGAGATACCAAGGTCGACAATCAGGAAGCTCACTAACAAAATTCCAATTATCCATAAATCTTCAATGTCCTCCACAGATAAAACATCCAAGCAAACTGCTTGCCAATTCTCCTATGAATAGCGAGCGTAGCCTGCAGCGAATATTCCACTGGGACAGGTCGGCTCACTCGGTGAAGCACGATTCAGGGAGAAAATCTTGTCAATAGCGCTGAGTGACCAGTTAATTAATTCCATCTTGATTGTTCAGGAGAACGACAGGCAGATGGTCAAAAGACAAAAGTTTCCACACGACAAAGTAGACAAAAATAGGAGCAAGCCAAGAGGGGAGATTAGGAAAAGCACGACTGCTCTCTACAGAAGCAGGAAGAGGAAGAGCCACTCTGGCATAAACTCTGAAAGAAACACATTCACAGCAAATTCTTGTATACTGAAATTCATTTTGTGTGCATAGGCTGTCAGGCTGTCTGGTCTCAGAGGAAGGTTGTGCTTTTTTGGCCTCGGCTCTTAGATCCAACCCCTCCCATTTGAAAGAGCTGGACTTGAGCTACAATCATCCAGCTCATCTTTCGGAGAGAAGCTGTGAAGCTCTGGCCTCAGTTCTCAGCTCCCAGTCCTCTTGTCTGAAAGAGCTGGACCTGAGTAAGAACGACCTGCAAGACACAGGAGTGAAGCTGCTCTCTGCTGGACTGGGAAGTCCGCACTGTATACTGGAAACTCTCAGGTGAAAGAGATGTTCCTGTTACTTTATATGCTGGTTAAACTGATGATACACCGCTTCAGTAGAAATCTTACACTCCTATGAACAGGTTGGAACAAAGCTTTGATATCAATATTACTACAATGGATAATTTCAAAGCAGAACCTATAAACAAACTACACTACTAAGAGTCTACAACCATGTATGCCGCTCTGCAAAGTGGGACATGAATGTTTGTGCCACATTTCATGACAATCCCTTTAATAGTTAATGAGATATTCCACTCAAAGCTACAAATGTCAACCTCATAATGGTTTTAGTCTGGACCACCTTTGATCGACATTGAGATACAAAGAGCCACAGTGGCATGAACTCTTCAAATTCTTTTATAATGAAATTCATTTTGTGTGCATATGTTTGTGTGCATAGGCTGTCAGGCTGTTTGGTCTCAGAGAAAGGCTGTTCATTTCTGGCCTCAGCTCTTAGATCCAACCCTTCCCATCTGAGAGAGCTTGACCTGAGCTACAATTATCCAGGAGACTCAGGAATGAAGCTGCTGTCTGCTGGACTAGAAGATCCACTCTGGAGACTGGACAAACTCAAGTATGGACACTCAAAAAGAGCTGTATTTCACACAGACAACCTGAGAAAAACAGTTTTTGGCAGGTTAATAATAATAATAATTATAATTATAGCCTTTATTTATATAGCACTTTTCAAATTACGTACTGAAAGAACAAGGACAAGGAATATGTCCTGCAGAATATGTTCTGCAGGACACGAGGAAAGACAAGACAAGATAAACAAAGATTAGGCTCAGAATTGTCAAGTCATGCCTATAGTCGACTCACGTGTGTTTTTGGCGATTGCTAACCAAAGCTAAACTGAGGCATTATTGACCTTTTCTCTCTCTCTCTCTCTCTCTCTCTCTCTCTCTCTCTCGCCCGCAATTCACCGGTCTTGTGCAGAAGATTTCCTCCTGCCACTACCAGCATTTTAGAGCTATAGTGATAGTAATTATAAATATATATATATATGGCTGGTCTGGTTGTATACTCAGGAAAGATTGTGAAAATGGACGGATTTAGCCGGAGTAGTGGCTTATTTGAATATTGACAACATATTTCTGTGTTTTTTCCATGGTTTGAATTTGGTTGTGGCTCTGTGGGACTTGAACCATGATAGAGAAAGATCAAGAGGTGAATTTGTGCATTATACAATTCGATTAGAGCAAACCAGGCAGCCTTCTGTGTTTGAGAACTGCACTGTTTTTCTTTAAAATCGCCCACTAGAGGGCTGCAGCACCGCAAGAACCAGCCTAGTTAAAAGGAACGAAATGAACAAAATGACACAAAAACAAATTATTTCATTTTAATGAATGAGATTTGAAGATTTGAGTTTTCAAAACAGTGACTTTGCACATATACACGTTACGCCTACACATGCGAAGTGACGAGCCAGGGTTAGGGTTACAATTTTGAATTTATTTACACACTTTAAAAACATTTATTGGAAGTTTTTTTTCTTTTTTTCCCTTTTTTCCTTAAAGCATGAAACGTTGAAATGTATATTGTAATAGGCTGTATATTAACCCCCCCATATGGACAAAATGACATGATCCTTGTTGCGCTGCAAAGCTTTGACTGTGAGATTGACAGTCGAATCAGGCTCTGCCCATCGAAGCATTGAATCTTCGACTACTTGGAAAGACATAATGATAAAATGACAGACAATAATAATAAAATGACTGGCAGCTCAGATAAAAAAAGTAAATAAAATAAAATCAGTAAAAATAGTCTCAGGTAAGTCTTTCCAGAGCCTCGGGGCGGCAGCAAATGCTCTGTCACCTTTTGTTCTTAGTCTGCATCCAGGAATAGACAAATGAACCTCTGCCAGAAGATCTTAGACCACAAGAAATCTCATAAGGAGTTCAAATATCAAAAATGTAACCAGGAGCCAGGCCATAGCCTTAAAAGTAATGAATAAAATCTTAAAATCAATCCTAAAACAAACTGGGAGCCAGTGCAACGATGCCAAAACAGGGGTGAATAATTTTAGTAACATTTTTTAAAAACACATTTACAAAGTGCTTTACAGGGTTTACTAGGATTAAAACATTTACACACTGAACAAATGATCAGGCAATTGAAATATCTATCCATCCATCCATCCATCCATCCATCCATCCATCAATCGTCAACCGCTTATCCTGCGTACAGGGTTGCAGGGGGCTGGAGCCTATCCCAGCTGACATTGGGCGACAGGCGGGGTACACCCTGGATAGGTCACAAGTCCATCGCAGGGCAATTGAAATAATACAGCAATAAAATTAAATAAAATAAAACAAATGCTATTCAGCAAGCCTCGTAACATCAGGCAGGGAGTTTCAGAGCTAAGGACCTTGAAGCCCTGTCACCTTTTTTCTTGAGCCAGGACTCCACCAACTCAAACTAACTGTTTCCAATGAAGAGAAGCTAAAAGTCAAGATTGTCAATAAAATCTATCAGATAAGAAAACTCCTAACGTAAACCAGAGTAATTTTTGGGAGTTTTGTAGATTAAAACGCAAAATGAAGAGGTCTTGTCATTTATCATAAAACCAAGTGATTTAAATGAGGAGTTTCCAAGTGCGTAAAGGGAACATTCAAAATTCTCTGAATCAGAGCCAGTCCACCTCCACCTGAAATCTTAAGACTGCCAAAAATAATTAAACTTGGACAACCTGCTTCATTCAGTACAACACAGTCACCTGGACTTCACCAAGTCTCATTAAGAATAAATCAAACTGCTTTGACACGATGAAATCATCGCAGAAAAATTTGCCAGTGATCTAACATTCAACAAACCAAACACTTCTGAGATCGAGATGGAACAGACAAGGAGGTATAATTTATGTGTTTTGTTCCTGTTTGGATGCAACCCATAATATTTAAACAGGTCTCACATGGTCTAGAGGATAACTAAATTACTAATGATACCAAGTCCAGCGACAGTAGTAAAATTTAGCATCCACAGATGAGAACTTAAAAGACGGCTGTAACGATCAGGGCTCTTGATCATAGCGGGGGTGAAAACAGACAGGACACATCTCCTACCCAGGATTTGAACTGTGGAGGCCAGAGACTCAAGCTAAATGCTCCTGTTTTCATAATAAAGAGAATATTTTTGTCTTCCCCCAGGGTGGACCATGGTGGACAGCAGAGATTAGCACCTGGTTTGAGGAAGTGTAAGTCTGTATTCAGTTTAATGTGTAAAACAAGTAAAGGCTGATCACATTTGTCACAGTGACAATTAATTTATACTAGCTAACCATAATCTGTTAATAAATAGAACTATTTAACATAAATTAAACTATCTATTTTTATCATGTTCTCTCAATCAGATGCTTGTGAAATCACACTGGACCCAAACACAGCACACCATAAGCTCAGACTGTCTGACAACAACAGAAAGATGACAGCAGTGAGAGAGGAACAGTCGTATCCTCTTACTCCAGAGAGATTTAACCACTGTCAGGTTCTGTGTAGAAACGGTCTGACCGATCGCTGTTACTGGGAGGCTGAGTGGAAAGGAGATGTTGTTATAGGAGTGGCGTACAAAGGAATCAAAAGGAGAGGAAAGACTGATGACTGTTGGTTTGGAAGGAATGATCAATCCTGGAGTCTTCAGTGCTTTGAATATGGTTACTCTGTCTGGCACAATAAGAAAGAAACTGACCTTCCTTTCTCTGCCAACTCTGTATCTGGTAGAGTAGCAGTGTATGTGGACTTTCCTGCTGGCACTCTGTCCTTCTACAATGTCTCTCATGGCACTCTGACCCCACTCTACGCCTTCAACTGCAGATTCACTGAACCTCTCTACCCCGGGTTTGGATTTGGATATGACTCCTCTGCGTCTCTTTGTGAATTGTGAATTGTAGAAAGGAGAGCTGTTTCAATACTCAGTGCTGACTTCAGACAGCTTTTGAAATGACAGTTCACCCTCACCTTCACACACACACACACACACACACACACACACACACACACACACACACACACACACACACACACACACACACACA
>JAPMOB010237336.1:0-28874 GCA_029875015.1 Lepomis gibbosus
GTTTGGGTTCGGGAGGCAGACACCGTCTCTACATTTAAGAGTAGGCTTAAGACTTTCCTTTTTGATAAAGCTTATAGTTTATCAAAAAGCCTAGACTGCCGGGGGATTTCCCATGATGCACTGAGCTCCTCTCTCCTCTTCTCTCTCTCCCTCTGTATGCAATCTCATCCCATTAATGCATGTTACTAACTCGACTTCTTCTCTTTCCCGTAGTCGTGTGCTTTCTCGTTCCTCTCCTCTCTCCTCCTGTCACTTCCTGCAGGTGTTTCTGGCTCTGGAGCTGTGGAGTCTGGATCTGTGGTTGCGAGTCACCTGCTGCTAACATGTTTCTGGTCAACTACTTCTGCTACAATTAATAGTGTAGCATCCCCGGCTGAATGATGTTCTACGCTTTTACTGATGGTTCACAAAGTCTTTATTCAGGGGGAAATAGGATGATACTGTAGCTCCATAGCACATGAAACAGAACAAACCTTGTGCCCTTATCAGCTGGCTACTAAACAAACAAAAAGATTGATTTGCCGGTCACATTTCTTCTCGTTAAGCAGACAAACTTCTGCCCGCAGACACACTTTACAATCTACCATACTGTTTTCTCTTTTCCGGCAGGCCGCCTTCAAAATAAAAGCCCTGACATTAAGATTATAAATAATGACCTAACTTCAGAAGAAAACTTATGATATGAATAAGCATATAAAACAACCAGTATATGAAAGCTGCTGAGATTAATACAGGTCATTTACAAATAATACTATTGTTATTATCATTAACATTATTATAATTATTAGTCCCATTATTAATTTCCAGCCTGTACCACTGCACTCTCTCTCTCTTAACCCCAACCAGCCGAGGCAGATGACCACCCATCCTGAGCCATGGTTCTGCTCGAGGTTGCTAACTGCTTGTTCGTGGTGGGAATTGTTGGGTCACTGTAAATAATATCACAGTGTATGGCTTAGACCTGCTCTATATGAAAAGTGCAATGAGATTATTGTTGTTGTTGAGATAATTGGCACAATATAAATAAAATTTATTTTATTTATATATTGAGGACAGCAGGGTACACAGTAGTATTCTAAAAGTGTCAGTTTCATTATGGTTAGAACATTTTACAAGCTTTAAAGCAGTATTTATTGTTTTTTGGCCACATGTTGCTCTCCCTCCCGAAAACACAGCATGTACATATTTTCATCTTTTCAAGCTGTAATACAGTTGTCTCCACTTAATGAATATCCAATAATTTCTTTCCTTTTAGTTCTTCTTAATCTCTACCAGCTCCTGAGAAGATGATCTGGCTCTTGGGCTGCTAAATGCTCCACTGTGTTCGCCACAGTGCTAACTGTGTGTCTGGGTGCTGAGCAGGTAGTGTATGGTGGGTTTCTCAGAGAACAGCTGCTGTATGCCGCTGAAAATAATATTTTGTGGTCTTGAAAACCCAACAATTTATCTTGCAAAAAAAGAGAAACTGCAAATATGAGTCAGGGCTTTAAATGCGTTCATAGTTATTTTAGTGGATAGTTTAAGAGTTCAACTTCAGATCTGACACTGTGTTTCCCGTCTTAAAAACCAGAAGCAGAGAGCAGTGACCGCCCGGGTTCTGTGGATTTTTTGTTGGCAGTTTCCTTCAGTCCTGTCACTTGACACCTCCATGCATCTCTTTGTGCCTGATGCTGTCTGTTTGTCCAATCATGAGTCCTAAAAGAATCCATAGTATCCTGCTGTTGCAATCCCATGTGTGTGATTAATGTACACTATTAATGTGCACTAGAAAAGAGAGCACACATGGTCTGTGATAGTGTTAATGCTGGCCCCTCACAAGGCTTTCTAGCACGATGAGACAGACAGTACTTCCAGTCAGGCGTCAGAGGAGCCTGGGGGCCACTGAGGGCTTCAGTTTCAGACATATAAATATCTTTTAATGTCATCACTGAGGGGATTTTGAAAATCCATACAGGCATGAGACAGGATCATTAAAACCTAGACTCCATGGTGGTCTCAGAAGTCAGTTGTTATAGTACTCTAATTGACTGGACGTGAAAAGTTATATCAGCATTAATATATTATCTCTCTAACACTAGTGTTCTAATGCTGTGTCCATTCATCAAGTCAGGATATTAAGAAAAAATATATGCTTTATGTAGAGCTGGGCCTTGCATCTGCTTTGATTTTTAATCTCTCCAAGACCGTGAGACACTCTACATACAGTATATATACATACAGGGGTAGGGATAGGAGGAGGAGGAGGGAGAGGAAAAGGTGGAAGAGGAGGAGGGAAAGGAGGAGGAGGAGTAGGGATAGGAGGAGGAGGAGGAGGAGGAGGGAGAGGAAGAGGTGGAGGAGGAGTAGGGAGAGGAGGAGGAGTTGGAGGACGAGAATCTCTGGCCTTTCCAGACCACAGACAGGATGCTGGGGCCGAATAATTAGATGTCTGTGTGTTGTACAGTACTCTAGGGAATATAAAATGTCTAAATGTACATTTGTTATTTCTTTTGTTGTGTTCAGCCTGCGAAAAGGTTTCTGAGGGGGAGAACCACAAGCAACATCACTAACACCAAGACATGAACGTTTTTCAGCAAGATTGAATGGTTTTAAGTGAAGAGCTTAATTTTGACCTGAAAATAGGATGTTAGGGTTAGGGGTACAGAATACTGGCATGTGGATACAGAATCCATATGCCAGTTCAGGCTTTGGTCCCTGCTTTTCTGCATGTACTCACTTGCTCTTGCGCAGGGCGTGTTCTACACTGTGGCCCCTGAACTTCTTGTAGTAGTCAATGAAGGAGAAGGGCAGGTTGATATTGAGGGGGTTGGTTCTGTCAGGGGCTGCTGCCCTCTTCCGAGACTCAAACGCAATCATCAGGTCCACCCAGGCGGCTGGCCTCTTGACCTTAAATTGGTCGATGAAATCCTGCCCGAAGATCCTACAGAGCAGCTTCTCAAATTCATAGTCAATCCCAATAGAGCCATAGGGCCCACCTGTGAAAAGAGGAGATCATGATTGTCAGTTACAGATTTTTACGTTAGCTATGAATCCTTTCACAATTCTTTCAATACTACAAACAATTTTCCTAAAGTCATAACACAGTTAGCGCAACATCCGTCTGTGTAGGCTATACAATTAACACATTTCTTGTTGCTTGGACACAAAATGCATTCAGTCAATACAAATTTAAAATGCATGAATTTATTTTACACACAAGCTCAACCAAGACAAAAACATTGGATTTTTACTGCCAAACCTACAAATGCTTTCACAGTTCATGTCAGAACAGATAACATCATGTCCTTAACCTAACTTATAGGCTTAAGTCAAAGTGAACACGTACAATATGTGAATTGATGTGAGTTTTGTTTACAATGTGTGATTATGAACATGAAATTAATAATTGTGCTGTCAGTGTGTTGGTGCGTTAAGAGTTTAGGAAAATTGTTAAAAGTATTGAAAGAACTGTCAGTGATCATAAAAACCTGTAAATAAAAAAAGGTACATCTGCTGCATAAAGCTAGAGAGAAAAGGTGTTATATACCATTTTACCTGAGGCCTTGTAGAGCTCCTTTAGATGCCCCTCTGGAAGACGGATCTGATGGACAGTCAGGTCCACTGTCCCTCCTCCACAGTCCACCACCACATAACGGTCACCTGCACAGAGAATACACAAAAATGGAACATATCTGACACGTAGCCACTACCTCTTATCTACCACAACCCTGTTTTAGGAGTGTTCTCAAAGAAGGATTGACGTGACTCTTTGTAACACTTCAGCCTCTTGATCCAGACATATCTGTAGCTGTAGTGTCAGCAGCACAGTGGCGAAGTGATGAAAGAAGAACTGGATTAGTTTAGGCAAAGCCAAGGTGATTGACAGTTTGGATGTCAGATGTGTTTCACTGTGTGGATCAAGAACACAATTTAAGCATTTCTTTGTGTCTCAGAACTCAGTGTGGATGTGCAACTGAATGTATTTAGTCTGTGTGTTCTCTTGTCTTAGTGGCAATTCATCTTAGTCCATGCTCAATTGGACCAGTCTTTTCCTTAGTGTTTGTGTCTAAGTGTTTTAGGACTTTGTGTTTCCTTGCCTGTTTTATTTGACATTGGATTCTTGCCAGCAACCTGGATTTTTTTGCCTTGTGGACTGTCTTTCTCTGGTTTTGACCTGTGCCTGTCTGACCATCCTGTACGCCTTCTGTATATAGTCTTTATTATTTAATCTTTGAACTTCCCCTGCTTTGCCTCCTGAGTCTGCGTTTGGGTCCTATTCCTCATGTTTCCTGCTATCGTGCTTGTGACAGTAAGAACTGGCCAATCATGGACTCAACAAACACATATTCTGATGACCTTATCTGCTGGATATGTGGAGGATGGTCATTAATGATGGGCATGGAGAGGCAGTCCTGTCTCAGGCACGCAAGAAAATGTTCTCAAAGCCTTGGCTAAGGAACTCCATACATGTGTCACTCAGCACCTCTGAGACTCAGCTCAGGTTCCCAGCTATCAGCGCCAGCATCTCAGCCTTCAGCTCATGCCCCAGACCAGCAATCTTGTCTCCAGTTTTTACCGCGGCCTGCTAGTCACCAGTCTGCACTCCATTCAATTAGGCTCATGTTTGTGAACCTGCAGCCTTTCTGTCATGAGCCAACCTACCAGACTGCTAACAGCCAGCCAGACTGTCTTTTAAGTTGAACCAGCATGTAAGTCTGTAACCCTGTTCAATATGTAAAAAAGCTAAAGTGTAATAGAAAACATACATTAATTAAAATCAGACACTTTAATACCTTTCTGAATCTGAACAGATCTTTAGATTGTTAGTTTCCAAAAACGCACACGCTCTATTTCTACCATAATCTTATACCTGATGCTAGTACCTAATATGACAGAGTGTTAGCATAGGAAACGGCGAAAGCATTTATCCTAGAGGAAGAAGGAAAGGAAATCATAACAGATGAGTAAAAGAAGAGAAACTCTACCTTCTTCCAGCTCCGACCAAAGCTCCCCTATGACATTTTCCACCAAAAAGGTGCGGCTCTGCCGGTTGCGCCGAACATGCTCCTTAGCTGGTTGTTAACAGAGAGAGAATGTTCTGGTGAGTGTGATGAAGGCGTGAAGCTCTGCTGTGTGAAGCTGTGGGGCTTATATACAGTGGTGTGAGGCAAGCGGCAGGCTGAGATGTATCCACACTGTGTAGCCCGTTTCCTATGGAATTTAGATCAAAATTATTCAACCTGTGGTGTATATTTTTGGGAACAGCTGAATTTAAATGATCAATGAATGGATAATTTGCCAGTTCAGCACATGCATGTAAAGTATATACCAGTTTTAAGATGCAGTCAAACCTCTACGACTATTTGTCACAACAGCGTGACAAATCATGTTGCTCACAGTGTGAACATGCAGTGAAAGTGACAGGTATAAATATGAAACAGAACATCAGGACACTGGCAGGTTCTGCCACTCTAAACAGTAAACCTTATTGTGTTGTATCACACCTCTAACAGACCTTAATAATAATAAATTTGACTTTTTAAACAAAACCATGCCAAGAACTTAGCAGGTACATTATTCTACATTCATGCACTGTGAATGGGAAGAAAAAAGCATAAAGGCAAAAAGGTATTTGAAGTTTACTTAAAGTCTGAGAAAAAACAAAACCAAATATCAGTCAAACAAGTAAACATGCTATTTGGTTGTTCTGATTAAAAGAACTAAAAAATACCTCAACATTTATAGAAAAATCATAATGTTTATGCTTATCTAACAACCACAGTCTCCAACTACAGGCTTGTTAACCTGTAGTACAGTGAAGCCAATGTGAACTGAGGTTTACTGTCTAATGGCAGGAAGACCTGGCAGAAGTTAATGTCAGTAATAATATATAAAATTAATACATAGAGTACATGGTATTGCATATTTAAATAGGGTTGCAAATTTGTGTCATTTAAATACAAAAATACAGAAATACATAGAAAATATAAACATTTCGTTAAAAATGAATGGCACAAAAATCAGCCTGGCATTCAGCTCAAAACCTGCAGTGGGCCTTCAAATTAGCCAGTTATCAAGTCTTTGTTAAAATTCTTGTCTGTCATTTAAAATATCCAGTAGCAAATCTATATCTGTAGCCCGTTTGCTGTTACGAGTTATTCAATTCTAACATTTCTGTTTGTTATGTTTCATTAAACCTTTATTTTACCAGGAGTGTACAAGGAAAATAGCAAGATTATAATAATAATACATTACTCTGGAATAGCCTGCGAGGAAATCAGGTCGGCTGAGTCAGTGAACTCTTTTAAGTCCCTTCTTAAAACATACTTCTATAGGAAAGCCTTTCCCGATTTTATATGATATTTTATTTTATTTTTTAATTTTATTTTTATACATTTTATATTTATTTTAAACGTGTATTTTATTCTTATAAGTGTTTTCTTGTCTTTAGCATGTAATTGTTTTTGTGTTTTATTGTTTTTAACTTGTGAAAGCACTTTGTAACTGTTTTTTGAAAAGTGCTCTATAAATAAAGATTATTATATTATTATTATTATTATCATTACAATAAAAAGCAGACATGACTATTAGTTGCCATACAAAAATACACACACAGACTGACGGAGATGCGTACAACCAGCATAACTTGATAGATTAAGAATTAAAACAGGTACATGTAACAGGTAAAATTTCTGAGATCTTTTTTATATGCAGCCAAGGATATAAGTGTGCTAAACTTAACCTGGAGCTCATTCCAAAACCAGAGGCCGTAATAAAACAGACTACTCTTGCAGGCTTCTGTCCACACATTAGGTACCTTGCATTCAGTCGAGTATTAGATCTTAAATTATATATGTTTTTATGTAGGTATGAACTTATATATGTAGGTAACTTTCCAAGAATGACCTTATGGGCCAGTGTTGCAGCATACGTATACCAAGGGATGTCTAATTTACCAAGTCATAGGTACAATGACGTGTCTTAATGCCTGCATTTGTCATAAATCTGAGAGCAGCGTTATAAAGAGGGTCAAGTTTGGACAAGGCTGACGTGCTGAGGTGGTAAATCATGTCACCGTAATCTATCTGCAGTAGGAATAAGCCTACAATCAGCCATTTAAATAAATCCATATAAAAGCATGACTTTAACCAGTTTAAAAAGCCCAGTGTAAATTTATGTTTCCTGGCAAGAGCTTCAATGTGCTTTTTAAAGTTAAAGCTTTTGTCCTTCCAGAAACCAAGATATTTATAAATATCAACAAACTCAACAGCTACACCTTCAGTGGTGTTTACAGAGAGAGCTGGAAACTTGACACTGCTAGGAGCAAATAGTATTGCCTTAGTCCTATGTGCAAGCAGCTTCAGGTCAATAAAAGCATGCTGCAGTGAAGCAAAGTCTAATATAAATGGGTGTATATAAATATAAATACCATGAGTGTTTAGTTTGCCTGCAGATAATAGTAATATAGATGATAAAAAGCAGATGATCTAAAGTAGATTCTTGGGGAACACCCTTTTTAAGAACAACAGAGTCAGATGTAACATTTCCATATCTGACAAATTGCATCCAATCAGGAAAATTGCTCTGATTGCTCTGCAGCTATATAACTGGTCCCAACCTTCAACAAGGCGTTTGTTAGCATGCGATGGTCTACTGTGTGAAAGGTCTTAGTGAGATAGTGAGAAACATGGCCACACAGAATAACTTCTTATCAATGGACACTTTTATGTCATCAATTACTTTCAAAGTTGCAAACACTGTACTATGTCTGGATCTAATGTCCAGTCAAGTAACGTTTTAAATTGATCAGACAGTAAAGATGTGTTACAAAAGCTTGTTTCCATGAAACAAGAACATTTTCTGTAAATACTGACAGGTTAAAAAATGTAAGTGACAGTTTTGGCTCTAATCTCTGCTGCTGTTTCAATAAAAGTGAGCTACATTTTCAACAAGTGAAGACTTGCTAAACTGTCACACTTTGCTCCAAGCTTCAAGTTAAACATCCTCCAATCCGCTTTCAAGTAAAAACAGCTCATTACCAAATCGGCAAGATAAACTAACACTAAGGCAGCCACAGCCTGTAGCTAAAGCTAGGCATGGAACATGAAAAGGAAATGTTTGCTTTCATCTTATGTCTACAAGCAAAACCAGTCCAATAGCAAAATGTTCTGTAAATGGTTGGGCCTATGGTGGTGCTACAATAAAGGTCAGAGATCACAAAGACATTGGAATTTATCCTCTGGGGACTGTGGAAATCTAAACCATACAGTATTTTATGCAAATCTAACTGAAGTGCAGATAAGACAGATACAGCAAATAAAAGAACAAAGACACAAAACAAGACCTGAAGATGTCCTTTGTAGAAGTAATGCATGTTTTTTTTTCAGTCAAAGAGGCCTGACCCAACAGCCTTGGTTTAGATGACCAAAGAGACTGACGAAATGTGGAGGTGCAGGATGTTGTTCAATAGATTCTTTCAAGCCTACTAAAAAACACAAGTCATAAAAAACTTATGGTAAAGAGACCTACTCTTCATCGGACAATGTGGTCAATGTTTTATAGTGCCTGTCTGACAAAATGTAACTTTGTCTTACGTTTCTTTTTCTTTTCCTGATCTGTAATCTAAAGTCAATTTGTCAGATGAAGGACAAAATTAACTGACAATCTAAAAATTTAAGCGTTTTGGATCACTGAATTATTAGAAGTGTTGTTAGTTTTAAAGGTTCAGTGTGTAATATTTCAGACGATCTATTGACAGAAATGAAATAATAATAATATCCATTACTATGGTTTCAGTGGTGTATTAAGACCTTACATAATAAACTGTTAAGTTTTATTACCTTAGAATGAGACATTTATATCTACATAACAGTGGGTCCCCCTTTCCATGGACGTCGCCATGTTGTGCCACCATGTTTCTACAGTAGCTGAATACGGACAAACAGCACGACAGAGCTCTTTCATCACTACGTTCTCCTTGTTCTACTTCTGGTAGAATTCAGGCAGTTCAGACACTCATCACTAAGTTGAATACATATATTTTTAGAAGAAGAAGAAGAAGTAATAATATACAGCAGGGGTCTGCAAATACTTTTTGCATCAAAGCAACATTTTCCACCATTAGATGGTGGATGTGAATATAAGCCATAATATTGACGCGTTGTTTGATTAGCTTGGTTGGTAAGGTGTGGGGCTTGCAATCCAAGGCTGAGAATTTAATCCCACCTCTTTTTCTCTTTTCAACAAATGGATTCTGCAGCGAATGTTTCTCAGATCACGGCATGTGCTGCACTGTTTTTGTTTTGGTGTTTGATCTGCATCCATCAGACGCTTTTCATTTCCCCAGTATCTCCAGGCAGAGGACATTTAGGGGAATCATGTTCTCTGACAGCTTTTTCAGAGGGGTGTCAAGCAGGCTACAGACTATTCTAATGTTGTTCAGAATTTTTCAATACCAAACACAGCATTGCAGAAAACAAGATTCTTATGCTTTTATTTTGTAGGCAAACCCCCTCAGGAGGAAGGACTTTTAACATGAATAAACACAATCACATCTGAGGAAATAAAACAGAAAGAACGAACCAACATGGCTGTGTACTTTCAATAACAAAAACTATTTTCTGATCCCGTCATGAATTATATAGGCCACACCCCTTTTGTGCATTTTTTTAGTTTTTTTTGTTGCTTCTTTTGTCACATATTTCATTTAATCTTCACCAAACTTGTGACATCATCTTTAGATGACCCCGATCAAAAAGTGTGAGTTTGCTTTTGGGTATCACTTTTGAAGGTGTGGTCTAATGCCCTTAATGGGCCACAACTCTTCAATGCTAAATTGTGCTCCAACCAAATTTGGGAATGATGTACATATCGCAACATTGCACGTCTTTGTAACATTTAAAGGGTCGTTTTGATATTTGCAAACCTGGGCTCTATTTTCACATATTTTGCTATCTAAATGACAAGTTGGTAAACGTTTTGAATCTGTGCAGTAGTTGCTTCAGGAGGCAGCTGAACTGTCAGCAGTGGCTGCAATGTTTTCCTTCGAGGCAATTACACCCGTCAAAATGACGTCCACAAAAAGTGCTTCTTTTTGCCACCGACCGGCTCAGACCAGGTGTATTTATCCCTACAAGGGACTCCTGATGGCATCCTTTGTTCTTAGCAGTTCTAGCAGTTCTTTTACATTAGTGGTTCTCAAACTTTTTCTGTCATGAAAAAAGAAGCTGAAAAACTTCAGCATAAGTGGATTTCATGTTTATCAATACCAATATCATTAACAACACGGCAACTGAAATAAAATAAAAAGATTTAGGTGAGCAAAATAGCCGTGCTTGTATCAGAGCCCTTTTTTGCCACAACATGAATCAAATTAATGCAATTTTAGGTCTGCTCAACATCCATGCCCCTCTGCAGAGGCACAGTGCACACACAAAACGGAGAGATAGTCAACTGTGAGGACATTTTTACTAAATTTAACAAAATGTGTATTAAATTACAATTACTTAATCTCCTTTAAATACTAAAAGTAAAATAATGTGTGTACTTACTATGAAAATGTATGTCTTGACAACTTACAGAATTTTGATAAATGTACACATCAATCAAAAGTCTAAAATAAGATATGCTTTTTGCATAGGATAAAATCTGGAAAACTAAGCAAAAGAAAGTTGAAATGTGATGGTTGGAAAGAAATAAAAAGTAATTGTGCCTTTGAACCCTCATGCATTTCCTGTCGAAATTTAAACAGAAAGTGTTTTTACCTTGACCTGGAGAAACTATGGAAGAAACAACAGTCAACAGGAGGACAACAGTATGTTACAATGTCAATACTAATGCTGCCAAAGGAAGTCATTAAAGGAAAGCTAAATAACCATTCAGAAAAATCTGCTCAACAGCACAGGGGTGTGGATGATTAATGCTCACTTTAGTGTCGAGACGAGGTGATAAACAACGTATGAAGGCATCATCATGGTACAATCAGCACCACTTGATGTCAGTGTTGATGGGACGTACCTTGGGTCATTCCACTCCCTGTGTTGTCAGTGGGGCTGAAGCCATTCTGGGTAGTCTGCGTGCCTAGGTCAACCATCTGGTGGAGGCGGAGCTTGCGGCAATAGATTGATGCTGCCTCAGGTTCCAAGGAGATGATCAGCTGCTCTGGGTTTTCACGGGACACCAGACCAGACTACACAAGGGCAGAATTCAGACCGGAAAACACGCTTTTAACGTTTAATTCACATATTAGTTATGATGGTCACCAGTTTACTTCTGAAACATGATAATGACATTTGTTCTGGGGACTAAGCACCTCCGTGATGTATTGTCTAAAGATATAGTTACTCTGGACGTGAGTCCTGAACCACCCCTTAGTTATAAAATTGAATTGAAAACTTTGGTAGTTGTGTAGTATGAAAGATAATGCAGTGTGAATAATATAGTGGGACTTGTGTCCATGCTGGCTCTGTTGTCCAATAGGCAAGCTATTGAGGTCCTGCAGTCGTAACAGCCGACACACTGGAGAGCAGAAAACAGTTTTTATACTCCTATAAATGCATTAATACTGAATGGTGAGGTATCTAGTTTCACACAAGGCATATTACTATGCCAGACACATGTTGGATACAAAAAAATTGTATGAATAGAAGAACTAACAAATCAGGATTTATGGGCATCTGGAATTAAAAGTGCCATGGTGTGTGGAAAGCTAAAGAATAGAGACCACTGTTGTGGTTAAACCTTGAGCCAACAAAGATGTCATGATATTTTTAAAAGTTGAGCGTAGACACTGTTTGAAAAAGGCCCTTTGGATTAGTTAAATAAGGTTTTGTTCAATGGGCTCATGAAGTTACTATCATAACTTTAGCTGGGTCATTTCATACAAGTGAGATTATGTTAATCATTTGACAATTAAGTCACGTCATGTTCATCTGAAAGCTGAAGCAGGATGTGGCTTTTGCTGCAACATTAGTCACAATATCAAATGAAGAAACGGAGCAGCCTAATTGTGTGGAATGTACCTGACCATTTCAATCAATGTGAAGTTGTGAACACATCAGCAGCCACTCACTATATATACTATTTACTTTTAATTTCTTTATCTATTTAGCTCTGCAGTGTATGTGAGAAGACACCAGTTCGCTAATGTTATATCGAGCTGTCACCAAAGTTCCATGCAAATTCCTGCTACTGCTTTCAGATATGCAAACATCAGGGACAGTATTTGCTTCATGTGCATGTATTTAACTGATTCATGAATATGTTGTTGTTTATGTTAAGTATAAAAGCAGATGGCCGCCCCACCCTGAGTCAGGTTTCTGTTCAAGGTTTCTCTGCCCCCTTAAAGGGGACCTGTTAGGCTTTTCCATGTTTCATGTCTTATCCACAATGTCACAATGTTGGATGTTCATGTTAAACATTGCCAAAGCTTCAAATAATAGTAAAAGTATTTAAAGCGCTGTGAGATAAATGTTGTGATTTGGCGCTATATATAACTAAAATATGTCCTGTGTCCCTGAGCAAGTCCCTGAGCAAGACACTTAACCCCTACTTGCTCCAGAGGCGTGCGACCTCTGACATGTATAGCAATTGTAAGTCGCTTTGGATAAAAGCGTCAGCTAAATGAATAAATGTAAATGAAAATGTAAAATTGAATTGAATGAAAAACGCGGAGGGCTGCAATTTCCTGTCAGGCGACGTGAAGGGGGCGCTGCCGTCGTCACGATGGCATTACGCAGTATAATAGGTCTCCTTTAAAGGGAGATTTTCCTTGCCTCTGCTTGCTTGCTCTTTAATTGTCTCTGTAAATAATATTAGAAAGAGTACAGTCTAGACCTGCTCTATATGAAAAGTGCAATGAAATAACCTTTGTTATAAATATAAATAGTATAATTAATATAAATAAAACTGAACTGAATTAAATATAATTATGGCATTCTGACATCACTGCAGGACCCAAATGGTACTTGTGAGACAACATCTCTTGCCTGGTCTGGATGTTTCTTAATGTGTGATGCACACTGGGGCATGTAGGTAAAATGGAAGCTCACACACCAGGACTGCCTGACCCAATCTTTTTTAGCAGCTTTAAGGTGGGACAGCTCATGCTGTTATACTGCATGACAAGTGCAACATGTTGTCAGAACCACAGACAGCTTTGTTTCAGTTTCTTCTTTCTGGATGGAGGAGCTGGAGAAGAAACAGCGCTTGGTGTGGATGGATCATAAAGAAAGGGGGTGAATAGAGTGCAAGAGAAAGGGCTGTGGGTGGTGTCATCGCCCCGGGAGAATTAACGGATGATGTAATCAGAGGAGGAGGAGGAGGAGGAGGAGGAGGAGGAGGAGGAGGAGTGGTTACAGTGGGCTGCTGTTCATTCGTTTCCTCCCTCCCTCTGTCCTCAATGAACAGCCAATCAAATGATTCACACTGCCTGATGCTGAGTCACTGCAGATGCCTAGCTTTCACTATGCTCTGCTTCTGTCTACCTCGGCGGAATACTCACATCACCTTTCTGTCAGCTTGCCCTACATCCCTGCCTCCTGCAGATAAAAGATGAAAGCTCTCCTCCCTTTCTCCCTGTCTCTTCCACTATTGCACTCTTCCCCCCTTCTTCCTCCTCTTCTAGCATCCACACCAGGGATGTGATCGGAAAAAAGAATGATTTCAGTGGGGAAGTCAGCAGGGAAACAGGAATCTGAATCAATGTTCAAAAACCTGAATGTACTTTGAAATAATTTCTACAACTGAAATGAAGAACATAATCAGGAAAAGTTGCATTTTAGAAAACAGAACATTTTAGAAAATGAGCTTATATATCTTCTTTCCAAGAGTTGAGGATTGATATCAATCTCATGTCTGTAATAGGCCTAGATATTAAAAAAAAATCAATGGATCATATGACCATGTAATGTGAAAGGTTTCAGTCAAAGTATATTTTTAATTATCTCCTCACTGCTGGCTATGTTGACATGCCGTGCGTCTTTTCAGTAAAACACAGTTGCAGCATGCAGTGTGGCTACTGGTGTCACGACTCCCCAAAGTGACAGTTGGTGTGTTTGTGTACTTTTGTTTTCTTTTATACTTTTGCTGAGGGTGTCTGTGTTTGTGTAGAGCTTGGGTTAGAGTTTTGGTTTTCTCTCTTTCTTTCCCTTTCTCGCTCTGGGTCTCTCTCTGTTTTCCTTTGCTCTTTTAGGGCAAAGTTTGGAAACTGGTTCTCCGTGGCTGGCTTCACCCTCACCCTCACAGGCGGACCTGTGTTCTGGCTCCTGGTTAGCTCCCCTTTATCAAGCCTGGCAGTCCATCCAGTGGCTGCCGGATTGGTAAGTCATGTTAGTGATTACAAGACTTACATCATTACAAGTCCATCGCAGTATCTAGTTTTTTGTATTGTTAGCTGTGATACTGACCACTCTGTTCCTTCAGGTTTGGAGCTCTGCTCACCTGTTCTAAATTGTTGTTCTGTGTCCAGTCTGCTTTTGGGTTCAGCCACCAATCCTGACAACTGGCTAGTCAGTTGATGTGAACATTAGCGCTCTTTAAAGTTGCACACAACTCTGCTGTGCAGAATGCACATGTAACATGAACAGGAACTGTTATTTCTCTTCTACGACATCAAACACAACACTTTCAGTTACTATTGTACTTTCCACATTACCGCATACATAAAGGGTATTTTTCAGCGTGTACTTTATTTTAATTTCTGTTTACATAACTGTTACTTCCCACAACAAACCTACAGACACACAGGTTACCTACAAGGCCACCTTACATAAAGTTGAGCCAGGTTGAGGTTGAGCCAGTTACACAGCAGAGTCAGGCTGTGGGCGTGCCAACCTAACCTGCTACAAAACATAGCAAGCTTAAATATAGTTTTAGTGTTTGTTTACCCTGATAGTCAGAGAGGGGCAGTGAAGTACTCAGATCCATTACTTTAGAAAAATTACCTTGACCACACTGTAAAAAGTACAGGTAAATTGTTGAAATGTTACTGAAATACAACTTTGAGTATAATCAAAAAATGTACTTAAAAATAAAAGTACTTGATGCAGAATAATGCCAACTTCTACAGTCCAACCTCAGACTGATGAACAATAAATTATAATTGGTAAAAACAAAAGCAACAGATCGTCTTCTATTGTCAAAATATTATCTAATTGATACCCCCAGTAATATTGCTGCCCAAGCAAAAGGAAAATTAGTACTTTGGGAACGGTGCAAATGCCCGCTCACATCACACAGCAAAAACATTTTTCCAAATGAATACTGTTGTTGTTTGCAGAGGGCTGTTTCACAAAAGCAGAATTTACAAATCCAGGATAACAGAAAAAGGACTTCACCTTGTGTGGTCAGTGCATCCTGGCTTTATCTGTTTCACGGAGGCCAAACCAGGCTCAGGGGGAGCAGCTATGTCACATAGCGAGTTCAGCATACCCAGAATATGTTTTCATTATCTGGTTTAACTAATCCTAACAATCACGATCGGGATAAGCGGCACCACGAACCTGGTTATCAACTCGGTAAGTCAACCCAGGGTTTTCCATTCCAGCCGGGAGCACGTTCACATAAAAGAGGCGGTGTTAGCAGCAGATGACCAATCGCAGACATGAACAGGTCCACTGTCAGCAGAGCGTCATATTTTACAAACGAGGATTAAACTTTAACACTTCAGAAATACGACAGGGAGACAGAAAATCGCAGACAGTTTGAATGCTTAAATGAACAGGCGTAGTCTATAATATTGCATTGATTTGATGTGAGTTGTATGAAAATATCAGCCTTATTCTTTCAGCTCGGCTGTGTCAGCCTCTCCACAAGAAAAACACTCAAGAAAGAAAGGCCAATCTACCTCACTTTAAAAAGCTTGTCATCACTTCAAAAATTTGATTATTTCACCACAGACATATAGTGATATTTATTTGCACATTATGTCTGTTTGGTCCAGATAAAAGCAGCTGTAGTCGTAAAGCGGCTGAGCGATCCAGCTGCTGCGCGCGCTCCTGTGGACAGCAATCACTTTTCGGGACGACACCTGTGTGCTCTGCTGTCCAGTCTTTGTGGCGATGTAAAATCTGAAAAATTAGGTCTCTTAACACCTTTTACAGTCTATGATTAACACACAGTTAAAAATGGGCACATTTCTGGGGACAGCTCCAGATGGGAACAGGCCACCAAAACCGGGGACTTTCCCTGGAAAACGGGGACGTCTGGTCACCCTACTTTTGTGAAAACGAGTCACGGCTTAATTCACTCAGGATATGTGGAAAATCCTGGCTTAATCTGCTGTCTTGGTTTTGCGAAACAGCCCTCAGGATGTGTAAATAGGCCCTTGTTTTCTAACATGCTAGCCACAAAACATGGTTAGCCTAGCGTTAAAGGGAAAAAACTAGCTTGGTTAACTTAAAAAATACACTGACCAAAACTTTAAAGCTTACTAATTAACATGTCATATCTAATTTGTTTTACTGACACATAGATATCAAAGTTTGTAGATGGAATTACATGTTTGAACTTTATTTTGGCATTCTACAGCTGGGTGCAGGGCCTGTGGACAGCTTTTTTAGGTCTTGTTGTTGCAGTGATTTCCTGTACCAAGACCAAAACTAAGCTGGAGACACTGCACCGGGCTGATAAACTGTTCATCAAAAAGACCATGTTTTTCATTTTTACATTTCTGTTCATGTGAAGGGTACGGTCTAGACCTGTATATGTAAAGAGTCCTGAGATCACTTCTGATGACACACTGCTATAACTCCTATAACTCCTAATACCTGTGTTAGTATATGTACTTTTTACTGTAACTTTGTACAGGGCCAGCTGTTTTCTTACTATGTCTGACCCAGCAACTTAATACACAGACATGAAAGCAGGACATTCTTTGATAAGACCGGACACGACCGGTTATTGTTTGCTAAAAAATTTAGAATCCCCTGGATTAAAGATATTATTGTTCTTTATAGACCTCTGATCAGTAATGATAATTTACAGTAGATCATAATGAACAGATTTTTTATTAAACTTTATTTAACCAGGCAGGACAACTTCTTTACAAGGACAGCCTGGTCTTCAAATTCATATATTCTCATATAGTCATTAAAAGCTCCCCCTAGAAACTTCACATCACTAACAATCACACACACTGAGCCCTGGTTCCCCCACCATCTTGCCTTTTTCTTCACTGCAAACAGCCACACCCAGGTGACCGCATACACTGATGGTCTGAAGACACTTGCACACAGATTTTAAAATTATCTGCTTGTGAGGACCCTCCACTGACAAGAATGCAAGCATAAATGTAACCTGACCAAGAAGATAAAGTCATTTTTAATTTATACAAAGGTTGTGTGATCCACAACACACTACTAAGTCTAACAACACTAACAACACTGCCTTACTAGTTGGCTTAACAGAGCTTAAAAAACAACCTAACGTTTAGTTAACGTACCTCAATTTCCATACGGTGAGCCAAAGTGGCAACCTCCATGGCTGAAAAATTAAGCTAATGTGGAAGTACCAAAAACTTCAGTTCATCAAGTGGCCACTTTAGGCTGGCTCCAAAAGAGAAACTCCACAGACCTGCCTGTTAAAACGCCCAACTTTACATCAGAAATAATCATGTTTACAGCTGGGTACAAAAAAATGGTTTTGGTCTCTATAGCTAAATCCCCCGATCATGACAACTGTGCAGCAGGCAAATTTATTCCAGTTATCACCTGTTTAAATTATATTGAGGCTTAAAGTTGTGCATAATTAAGGGCAGGCCGCTTTAGGTGACAGGTGGGTACCCTCTCAGGTGGCTATCCTCTAGGGGTGCAACAACTAATTGACGTAACTTAGTCGACGAAAATTGATTATTAAATTAATTGAAAATGAATTTAATTCGATTTGTTCACAACGTCATCGGGCTGGAACGACACCGCCAGCTTAACGGACTAAAGTGATGTGAACAGTAAAGTTACTAAAACAACACAACACCTTCACAACCTGAAACCTCCAAAGTGTGGGAGCATTTCACTCTTCACTCAGCCAAAGAGGTTGTTAACTGCAGCGTCTGCAAAGCTGAGCTTTCCTGGAAACACCGAAGCATCTGAAGAGGAGGCTGGAGCTGCTACACTGAGCTTCACAAAGGCTCTTTGCTTCCCTTATGATTTTTCTCAGCCTCCTTCTAATAAAAAAACTGGCATCATCATGTTTTTCTGCCAAGCCCTGTTGTTGTCATTGGTAAGTTAATCTTGCTTTCTGTAAAACTCAACAGATCTAATTTTCATTTGTCCAGCTGTCAGTCTGCACGCTGAACACTTCTCAT
The DNA here is from genome assembly GCA_029875015.1 of Lepomis gibbosus. Lineage (NCBI taxonomy): Eukaryota > Metazoa > Chordata > Actinopteri > Centrarchiformes > Centrarchidae > Lepomis > Lepomis gibbosus. Next base: position 18,281 of record JAPMOB010237336.1, read on the forward strand.
AATTATATTGGCCAGCGTAGGTCCCAGATGTGCTCAGATCTGCATTTACAGATGCCGTAACACATCAACACATTATGACTGGCTGTACGTGGAAAGTGTATGGATGTGCCACACAACAGACTCAAGCCACCAGGGAGTGCACCATGCTTTGAAGGCAACTTGACACAATGGCCAAACCTTTGGATTACACCTTCCAGGTCCGTGACATGATGCACCCAGGCCCCAAAACACTTTTTTTTGTCACAACCTCTGCAAAATGACTCATTTCACTAGCATAATTAAATTATTTTAACCAGGGCTAAACCAGAAGTTAGCAGCTCCACAAGTCTCTAGTGTGTTTGCTCTATGGGCCCCACAATACCGAAGCTATGCAGATCCGGGTAATTGTCATGAAGAGAAGTCAACCATTTTTGGCTACATGAACCACTAGGCAGCTTTCATGGGAAAGAATGGGGCCCTGACTCCAATGCTTCATCCAGTTCTTCTTATGCATCCATAGTGACGATGCGTCATCCATCTTCATTTACTTTGCTAAGCATAACAAATGGCCCTGCAAGATGGATTCCATTTGTAATATCACAGACTGAACCCTTTCACATTGTATAAAATGTATAAGACGTGTTACCTTGTTGGTCCTGAGGTTAACTGCAGTATTAGTAGAGGATTTATTATTGTGTTTTTTTCACTCTTGGTACTTCTCCTTCCTTCCTTCCTTCCTTCTCTTCTTGTGTCTTTTTGTGTCTCTAAATTGATGACTGTCTGACTCACTCTTTATGTCCTCTACCACAGCCAGTAGGTCATTGTGTTTGTGTATGGCAGTCACGACTGCAAGTCTTGATTACTGTGTGACACTGCAGCAACCCTGAGCATGCACCTCTCTCTCTCTACAGGGAATCTTCTATCACAGGCATCATTTTAAACATTGTAGTAGATCCAGTCTTCAGCTATTCTCAGTATACGGTTACAATTTCCTTTAAGATTTGGAATCAGTCATTTGCAAATCAGTTGTGTTCAGACTAGAAATGCATGCTGGGATCTGTCAGTGTACAAACGTGAATGAAACGTTTCAGCTTACCTTATAGGCTGCTTCCCTCATGAACTGCTTTGCAGGCATTTTCCAGATGGCAGGAACAGTGATTACCCATCGCACATCATTGTTATCAAACTCTCCACCAGTCTGATCACTTAGCTCCTGCAGGAGGAAAAGCCAAATACAGCCAACAGGTTAGAAAACTCAAGGGCAGGGTTAGTGGGACACTGTGGGCTCAGACTATTGGGGTAAAATGTTTTAAAATTCATACACAAGAATTACTGGGTCGGATTTATTGCTTAGTGAATTACATGTTCCCAGAGCTATTCATTATATCACACAATACCACCTGCACCAGTCAGGTATTTTTGAATACTACTACTATATAATAAGTAATTGGAGCAAACTGACCACTGGCTTCAGGGTTCATGCTGGGATTGAGCCCAAATTCTACAGTGTAGAAAACTAGCAAAACAGAAAATGCATTGTATGTGTAATACAAAACAAGATACATGAGTGCCGACATGTTACATGCATGTTACCTTTAGTGCTTGCTCCTTAAAGAAGGCTAATGCATATGCAAAGATATCCAGAGCTTTCACCCGCTTCCCATTGGCCGCTTGGAGGTCTGTGTCAATGGACAGATTCTAATTGCAGAGAGAAGTTATTGAATTTAGAGTTGAATGAAGCACATACAATCAAAACAGTTCAGAACAAGAGTACATAGACTCATTCATCATATGAAGAGGGGATATGATGTCTAGATTTGCAATTACATTTTCAGCTATATTCTGTGCAGATCTGACATGCTGCCACTGGCAGAAATGTCTCCCATATGGCCAAAAATAAAGGTCAACAGTATGCTGCAGTAGCAGCTCAGGCTCATAACTGAAACACAGTACATAACAACATCCAGAGTGATGTGCATTTCTACAGTGTGTTTGGATCCTTACGGCAGTGGTGTGAAGCTTCATTTTGAATTTTTCCAGGTAGAGCCAGTGTTTGGACTCGCTGGGGTCCAGGTCATGGTAGAAATCACGCGCCGCATAGCCAAAACTGTGGAACTTCCTGTCTGGAGTCAGCAGGATTGTGGTTGGGGTCTTCTGATTGGACACACCAGGGTCCCCGCCTTCCCAACGCCTGAGAGGAGGACAATATTAATGTACAGTACGTACCATAAATCTGTATTTCTGCTTTTGTTAATAATAGAGTTTTGGAACTGTTAGAACCTGAATAATCCTTTCCCTCTTTTGACACTTTCCATCAATTGCACATGCTGTTATGAATCTATTATAAGCTATGTGTGAAAAGTCAACACATTTCAGTTCATGCTTTTGTAACATTCACAGTTAACTTCTAAACGCTTCTGTGAGGTTCAAATCAGTAATTAAATTCTGTCAGAAAAGGCATATGAACTTATCTTCTAGGCTAACTGAGCTACCAAAGTATTTCTGGACAAATGGGGGGCAGCTATTATTAGACTTATCTCTGTTCCTTGGGAGAAGTGTATACTGGGATTATGGAGGTCATCTAACAAAGGCCTTGTTCAGACTTTGAGTGAAAGTGTATCCAGACTGACTTTAGAAAGACTGGACAGCAAAACACTAGAGATGCGACGATCAACTGGCCAGTTTTAGTTTTCATCTTAGCTGGCCATGACCAGTGTCTGATCAGTGTCAGATATCCAATCCTGTTCCAGTAGCATTTAAACACATGCTGCGCTGCAGGATGTTTCACATTATGTGCACAGCAGTACAGTCAGTAACAGACTACTGTCAAACACACAAACATACACACATGCTAAAACATGTCATAGGCGTGAAGGTTCTTCACATGAGTGAAGAAGACACAACACACACAATCTGTAATACCTGTACGGACAAAATAAGCCCTGTTTGCCCACATAGATATTACTTGGCCAGGTGTATTAACGGCTGCCACAGTAGGCTATATTTGGCTGCCCATTTTAGAACTTTGCACAGAAACACAAGAGAGAGGTTATTTTAGAGATGTGGACAATGGTGGGTGTTTCAAAGCACGGACCAGGAAAAGCAACAGTGAACAAATCAGTGCAATGTAATTCAGAAGCGACGCCATTAAAAACATGCCTCCTCCACATGCCGCTCAACTGCTGGTCAAACTGCCGGTGAAAAAATCCAAAAAGTTTTTGGCTGACTTTATAAAAGTGCTGATGAAAAAAGTCAACAGAGCAGGCACATACAGGAAGAGAGAGACTGGCGTGTGTGTCTGAAGGGAAAAGCAAAGTGAGCAGATTAAAGTCGAGATTAAAATAAGATGGAGAATTAAGTAGAATTAAAATGGATGAAAAATCTGGATTCACCAACAAAAAAAGTGTTTCTCTAATAACCTACCACAATTTATTTAAGGTTTACATACTTGTATCAACTTGGATAATTACAGCCAACTTACAGTAAGCTGATTACATAAACAAAGACTTCACAGTAAATCACCTTTGTTTGTTGGTTAGTAAATTTAAAGTAAGCAAACTGAAATCTCAGGATAATTCAACCTGCATGACCCTCATCACAGCAACTCATAATGTGACTCAGTCGTGTGTTTGGCCCTCACATCCTTCTATGCACTCAGGACAATGACTGTGCATGCTCCTGATGAGACGGTGGATGGTGTCCCGGGGCATCTCCTCCCATACCTGGATCAGGGTCTTAGTGAGCTCTGGGACAGTCTGTGATGATAATCTGTTTCATCAGATGCACCGAAACATGACGTCCTAGAGGTTCAGTCAAAGGCATCAATACCTTCATCCAAGAACTGGCTAAACCCTCTGGTCCATTGTCCTGCACTAGGAGGAACCCAGGGCCCACTGCACCAGCGAAAGATCTGACAGTGGCTCTGAGGATTTCATACAGTTACCTAACAGCAGTCAGTATACTGCTGGCTAGCAGGTCTATACAACTCTCCAAGGATATGCATCCAGACTCTTTCACGTCTGTCACAGTGAGAACCTGCTCTCATCTGTGAAGAGAATAAAGCCCCAGTGGTAGACCTGCTAATGCTGGTGTTCTCTGGCGGACGTTACACAGTGCTGGGCTGTGAGCACAGATCCCACTAAAGGAAGATGGGCCCTCATACCACCCTCATGGAGTCAGTTTCTGACATTTTGGTCAGAATCCCACTGGAGGTCATTTTGTAGGGCTATGGCAGCTCTCCTCCTGTTCCTCCACTCACAAAGGAGCAGATGCCGGTCCTGCTGCTGGGTTGATGATCTTCTACGGGCCTGTCCAGCTCTCCTCATGGTCTCCTGTTGTCTCCTTCGTGCATTTGAGACTGTGCTGGGAGACACAGCATCTTTCACACAACGGCACATATGGATGTGCCATCCTGTAGGAGCTGGACTACCTGTACAGAATGGGCTGCAGGTACCTGGCCTCATGCCAGCAGTGACCAGGACACTATAAAACTGGAGAACAATCAGAAGGATAAGGAGAGAGCAACTGTCTGTGACCACCAACTGCAAAACCATTCCCTTTTTGGGAGTTGTCTTGCTGTTGCCTCTCCACTGCACCTGTTGTCACTTTCATTTTCACCAAAACAGGTGACACTGATTCACAATCACTTATGCTTCCTAACTGGACAGACTGATATCCCTGAAGTTTAACTGATTCGATGTTATAGGTTTCTTGTATACAAACACTACTGGATACGTGCGCAGCCAGGGGGCAAAAGCGTTTTGATAGCCGGTCAGAAGACTGTAGTCAACCACTGTTATCAACGTCAGCGAAACCGGATGTAATGTTTTTCAATTCAGCTGCTAGCCAAAAAGCTAAAGGAAGAATGGAGAACAATGGAGAGAGGCATTCTTTTCAGCAGCTGTAAGTCACACTGACAGATCTGACAGAGATGCAAAGAACATTGTCTTCCGTTATAAACGTTGTGCGTACAGCAAAAAGCTTTCAACCGCGAACAATTTTGCGATGAAGCATCTGCTTCACAGCACAGCAATGTGAAAATTAGCAGAAAGATGCATTATATCCACAAGCTCTCAGGTGCTGAATGGTGATTTCACTGATTAGTGTCAAAGTTTTTATCCACTTCGTGCTCTCCAGTGTCTCCACAAGTTAATACATCTTGCCTCTTCAAGATATCATTCACTGCTTTATCTGGTATACCATGGTCCTTATTTGGTTATTATTGTTCATCACTGTATTCATTTCATTTATTCTTGGCTGCATTTATTCACTCATGTGAATGTTTAGTGGTTATTAGTTGTGTGTGTAGAACTTCACTTTACACAAGACAAAAACTTACTAGCATCACCCAGGATTAAAGGAACATTATGTAGTATTTTATCTTAAAATAGCTTCAAAATCATTTTGATGGTACACTGATTGTAATAGGGTGAATAGTTTCTCTATCATTACCACTGTGGCTGCTAATGCACCGTACATGTAATGCTGCATTTTAAATTATTAGAATGATTCCAGGATTGTTATATTCTGCATCTAAGCTTTAGCCCACCCCCATATTTCTTGTCAGTGTCTGCATTGCAGTGGTGGCCTACCTCATAGTGTGAATGCACTCTGGCTCCTTAGTGAAGGCGTATGCATAACCACTGGAAGTGGTGCCAAAGTCAATGGCAACCACCACCACGAAAGACGGCCCCGATGGTACCTGGTCTGTGTCGTTCTGCTGTACGGAGAATACACAGTTTCATAGGACATGTGATGGTGACATATCATGAGACCAGCTGACTGCCTTCAATGAGAGAGTCACACACACACACACACACACACACACACATACACACACACACACACAAGCAATTTAAACTGTAAATAGCCCATTCACATTCACAACAGCCATCAAAAGCAACAGTTCAAAAGCAATCACAGAAGAACAATGGATCCAAAACAACATCAACAATTTCTAAAAAGTAAACTAGCATTACTAAATCATACAGGACACAGAACAAACACAGCAGCACTGAAATAATAGTTACAGCTCAGTCCTGCATGCCTGGGACCTGGTAATGAAAATACTATCATTACCTATCATTATGTACTTGACAGCAGGATAACTATTGAAATAATCATGTTCTAAATTATTGTGTTCGATAAAGGGCTGCTAGGGGCAGAAGAGTCACTGGTTCAGAAAGTATCTTCCTCCTGAATGTGGGTTTTGTCACTGTTGTTGCAGTGACGTAATGGTCCTCCCACTGTGGTCCTCTAACATTGTTATGTAAGACACATGAGTGAGGAAGAGGAAACAATAAACAGCCAGTGAAAAGGGGCAAGAGCAGACAGACCAGACACTGTTCCAGCAATATGGAAGTAAAATATAATATGACTCTCCAAATACAGCTAGTGTAGTAGTCAAACAGAAACAAAAACACAGGATTTACAGAATGGCAGGTAAGGTCAATGTAAATGTAAACGCTCTGTATTTGTATAGCACCTTTCTAGTTTTTTCGACCACTCAAAGTGCTTTTTACACTACATCTGCATTCACCATTCACACACATTCATACACAGGTGGAACAGCCACCAGGGGCAATTCGGGGTTCAGTCCACCAACAAACAGCCTAAAATGTATGGAAATATAATGAGTACATGCGCATTTAAGAAAACTGAGTAACCTGAGTGTGTGAAGGAGACAGTGGGGTGATTCCAGGGTCGCCCATGCTCTTTGCTGGAGAAGGATTAGCCATCGCATCTGTACAGGAAGACAGAGAAAGATATTGATGTCACGATCACTCACTGTACGTTTTGCACACTGGACAACGCCAAGGTGCTAGCTGTTAAAACTAAACTGTCACCACAAACAAAGCATTATTTATTTCCATTTATTAATCATAGCATTCACAATTATCCCATAAAATCAGCAGGGGAGGCAAGCAGAAACATCTGCTTTTCCCTCTCTCTCCATGACTCTCCCTTCACTTCCCTGTCATGTCTGTGGTTTGCTGCTACAATGGGGGGATATGGAGTCAGGGACAAATGTTCTATTTACAACCACGAAAAGCAAACAGGCTAAGAAACCGAACTCAATGACGTGTTTTCTATCAGTCTATCTATCGAGCTCCGTTTCAGTCCAGCGAGCAGCACTGCGTCTACACACTAATTTAGCCAGACTGTCAAAAAGTGAAAGGACAGGAAGATTATTGTCTTATAATGATAAATTAGGAGATAGAGCAGGTCATCAATTCCTAACTGCGGGAGTTGGCTTTCCGATCCCTGATTTCCTCCTGTTATCATGTTACACTGTCTTACTGTGTTGGCATTGATTTAAAAAATGTAGTTTAGACTAATCAATTCATTGAATAATAATTTCAGGTCTAGCCAGAGTGACTGGACTAATTTGACCTTCAAGGTTAAACAACCATTAAGTCCTGTGATCTGGAGTCACCTTAATCCTCCTGGAAAACATAGGATCAAGAGCTTTCAGTTCTACTAAAACAGCAATTTAGTGGCACCCTGTTTCAAATGGCATTATTTCATTAGCTTACCACAGGAAATTTCTACTGTAAACAGCAACTAAGCTCCAGACTTTGAGCACAATGCCGCAAACACAGTTAGTAGAATTGCCATGATCGGTCAGGTGGCTAAAAATGTCCTTGGTTTGATCCCTGTAGCTGGCAGGAGGTTTCCTCTAATGGGCCATTATGATCAAACGATGGTAGCTGAGGATCAGGCTCAGAAAATAAACTCAGGAACTACTGTGAGGTGCTGCCAAAGAGGCTCAGAACCAGGAACTGCACACCAAATCACCCCAGAGACTCTTCAATGCTGCTGGCCCTTAAATCTGGAAAGTCTCAGGCTGTGAAAGCATGAGATGTGAAAATATGGTTCTTTTCCTGGTGCAGAGCTGCAGACTGACAACAGCTACTCCATTCAAACAGCAGAAAACGTCTGTTGCACCTGTCTTTAAAGCACAATGACATTTCAATTGAACTGGAGATTGTCTCCCCATTTGCTACCATCATTTTCATTAGTCTGCCTTAATAGCCTTCACAGAAAGTGTTCTTTGAACGCACAAAATAATAACACCCCCTCAACGTATTGTAAGTGTCTGGCAGAATTGTCTCACAACGGGACATCATGTTATCCATCCTAGTTTTCCGCCTCACTCACTCTTTTCTCTTGTCCACCCCTACAGAGTGGATGAGTGGTCTGAAGACCCATAATACACTTTGCCAGGCAATTACGGTGCAGAATTACAGACCACCTGTGGCTAGACTCCATCTAGCCACCATCCAGCCTGTCTTTCTGCAGCCCCGGCAGCCCACTCCCAAAATCACCTTTACAACCTTGAGTTTTTATTCGCAACAATGGCCATAAAAATCTAATCACGATTAGAGAAATAAAGTGATTGCTCTAGTAGTAAATCATATCTCAAGTGCTTTAAAACTGAGGTTTGGCTCAGCCGTTCTTTGTTATTGTTTACCTCCATCTAATAAGAAATTTCAGTATTGAGTTTCTAAACAGGCAGCTGTGTTCTGTGAATGCCAACTGTTTATCTAACACTTTGATTTATTCAATCCTACTTTTAATTCAACACAAAAAGGAACAAGAAATGAACTCATACCAATGTATTGTACATAAATTACAATCACTTGATTAAAGTGTGTTTAACATTGAAATTTTTTAATAACCCACAAAATACAGTAGAATGAATTAGAAACAAGACGACAGCCATGCTAGCAGCTATGTGAGGCACAGCGGTGTTTTCAGGTAAATGCTAATATCAGCATGCTGACATTCTCACAATAACAATGCTAACATGCTAATTTTGGACCTTGGCATCCTTCTGATCAGAATTACATAGCAATCAATCCAATAGTTGTGTTAGTTTAAGATATTTCAGTCTGGACCAAGGTGGTGGACCAGCTGAAACTGGCATCCATATACGTCCTTAAACACAGCTTTATCTTTGCATTTCTGTAGTGTGAGGTCTTGCTAATTATCAAATGCCAAATGCCAAAACTAATCATGTATCAGCCTTGTATCAAACACCAGAAAACTATTTTTATTAATTAATTTAATTTCTGATTTTGTTATTATTTCAACATAAAACCCATTGGCTGTATTCATCTTAGCATCCTGTCATAGAAGCAGAAGCTTGCAATGTGCACCTTCTGTGTTTTGCACAAAATAAAGACAAAGAGAGACTATGTAAGGGTTACATGCCTGGCTGTGAGATAGTGGTATAGGCATACTAAATGAAGTGGTTATATTAAAAGACATACTGTATATCTCACTGTGTGATGTGTGATGACAGACATTAACACAAAGTCTGAGACTGTATTCCTCATGATCCCTGACCTGTTATTAGCTTTCCTATAGGCTCTATCTCTCAAACAATTTGTACTGTATCCTGATTGCAGCGTTCCAAGATGCATACTATATAACACCTTCCCTGGTTCTAGGCCTTTGTTTAATATCTCTCTCTTTCCCTCTGTTTCTTCTCTGTCTCTCTACTACTGAATAAAGGCAAACATGTCTAAAATATGTATAGCATATCACAGTATTTTCAGTGGTCTAATCTTCACCATCTTACATTTGAGAGTCAACTGCACATCATTGCTTAAGCTAACTTCTGCTTAAGGAAATATTTTTTGAAAACAAATCAGTCTCTCCTGTGGGTGGGTGTACAAATTAGTGTGCCAACTTTTGCTTCTCACATGGAAATAATAATTAAAGTAATTCATGACTTTTATAAAAAGTAACTGGGTTTCCTGTTACAACCCTAGCACTTAACAAAATTACTTTTAGTTTTAACAGCATAGATGAGGGTATGCAGGGTCCTGACAGGCTGCAGGTCACCCATATACCACACAGTGGAGAAGGATGAGTCAAATTAAACAGGAAATTTTGTACTCCTTTGAAAAGCCTGTTGAACTCATGGTGACATTGCAGCACTGACTGTGCAGCTGAAAGGATGTTGACTCTTATTTTCTCTTCTCTCAGCAGGAGCAGTGACTTCCTGTTGGCCTCACATTCCATCTATTCCTCAAATGTTACTCAGAGACTTGAGCCACAACAGCACTGGAGTTTAAAATGCTCACCTCAATAAATAAAGGCTGTCATCAATTTTCTGCTGACATTGTTACATCCTTGAATCTGCTGGACTAAGGTGACATTCACAGAGGGTTTGCCTGATGAAAATAGCAGCTTTGTCTCTAAAACTAGAGATAAAGCGTAATCTTTCATCTCTAAAACTAGAGATGAAGCTTAAACTTTCTTTTCTAAAACTAGAGATGAAGCGTAATCTTTCTTTTCTAAAACTAGAGATGAAGCGTAATCTTTCATCTCTAAAACTAGAGATAAAGCGTAATCTTTCATCTCTAAAACTAGAGATGAAGCTTAAACTTTCGTCTCTTAAACTAGAGATGAAGCTTAAACTTTCGTCTCTTAAACTAAAGATGAAGCGTAATCTTTCATCTCTAAAACTAGAGATAAAGCGTAATCTTTCATCTCTAAAACTAGAGATAAAGCGTAATCTTTCGTCTCTAAAACTAGAGATGAAGCGTAGTCTTTCGTCTCTAAAACTAGAGATGAAGCGTAGTCTTTCGTCTCTAAAACTAGA
>JAPMOB010237340.1:0-33609 GCA_029875015.1 Lepomis gibbosus
AGATTAATCTAGATTAATTTCAAAATTAATCTAGATTAATCTAGATTAAAAAAATTAATCTATGCCCACCCCTAATTTTATTATAGTACAAAAAGTACAATTTATATAATAAAAGATCGATGCTTGCCATTCTTTGCTGTACCAATTGCTTCCACCAACCCTATTAAACATCCACATTCACGTCCAGCCAATGAGAGCAGGCAGCTGGCAGAGCAGGCTGCTACTTTTTCACACTTTTTACTCCAGCTCTCTCTGTAGCTCAGACAATCCCTGCTACCTGCGTCTGCTGAACCATTCTTTCACCTATACTCTTTGTCTTTATAACAACAAACAACAGCTGTTTTGTGTGTAGGTTGTTGTCATTTTCTGTTTCACATTTCACAAGTTTTGTTGACAAAAACGTGGTTTGGAGAGCAGCTGTCGTGTCCTCAGCTCGTGTAGTGTGTGACCCCCTGTCACTGATCAGTCAAGTAGTGTGAACGCCACAACAACTGTAAGACTCCCGTTACAAGACGGCAAGTTGTGTAGTGTGAACAGCAGGCGATCGGCCAGGCTGAAAGATGTGTATTCTGCTCTAGCCTTTTACGGGCGTTGACACACAAAACTCAAATCTGAAAGAAGGGTCCTCCAACGTGCAGCAAAGGGAGTTACACACCTTCAACAAGCCGGCATGCTCAATTAGCATTGGAGGGTTTTATAACCCACTGCCACTCCGCGCTAAAAGGTTTCGGATTGGCACACAATGTGGCGGACCCTCTGCATGAACGCGCAAACAGAGTGGAAGCAGGTAGTGGGAGGACTTTCGGAAAGGCCCGTACACACACACACACTGGCAGGCAGGGAGATATATGGGTGACAGATCAGGTGATCAAGCACACAGGACACTGGGCTTGAACGAACACCCGACAAAAACAAGATCTAAAGACAACACAGCAAACAGCACACAATGGACAAACCTAGAAGACACAGAACAGGATTGTGACAAACACTGCTCATGGTAATGCAACATTTATCATTTCATTAGACCATCAAAGCCAAGTCCTTAATGGCAATGGCAAGCCAAAAACGGTTGTTGTTGTTGTTGTTGTTACACTGTTCAACACTCACTGCACATTTGCTGCTACATGCCTAGATTTTGGGAAGGATATCACATGTACTTCCTCTAAGGCATATGACAGCATTCTCACGGTATGCCCTGATGACAGACTGTGACAGGAGGGAGGTTGTCAGGACAGATTTGGGAAGGTAGAGAGGTAGAGACTAAAACATTTTTCTAAATAAATAAAAAATATTCTAAATGAATAACTAATTTTGGACTTTTTACTACTGAAATTACAGATTTGTTACAGAAATAGTGAAGTACCAGAAAAAGACACTGTTGAGTAGCAGTACCAAATTTCAGGTACTTGTCCTATGTAACCTAAAACCCTAGTGTCATCATGGCACACAACTGTCACCGTCACAGAACTTTACAGGTGTGTAGGTCAAAATGAAGGCCCACATTTGCAGAGTTTCAAGTCGTGGAATTAGGTTTGCCAGGATGGCAAGATACTGACAAAAAAAACATGGATGAATGTTTTTGTTGGAATGAACGGAGATACTGACATATAGTGAACTACTATTCTAACCAGATCAAAAGTCAATATGGTAGCAGCGGCTGCTGTGTCAAGAATTAACAGAATTTGTAAACCAGTGTACAAACCACACCATAGGTTTAGCCCCCCCCATTCCTACTAGCGACACAACCAAGCATGGACATTAACTTGCAAACAAATTTTTTACCGGCCAAAATAGTAACTCGACCACTGCGGATGGTCGGTCATCCATGATGATACAAAAAAATAGAAAAGAGTGGTAAACATAGCATAGTGTCAGTAAAGCCCCCAAAATTTCACAAAACATTGTGGGAACTCATGTCTTATCAAGAGGAACCTGTTAGGTTCAGCTTTCTAAAGCAATCAGAGTTTTTCATCTAATAAAAGGAATGACTCCAGTATAAAATGGTGAAAAAAACTGTATCGCAAAAGTACATTTAAAATGGATCTCTGTCCTCCTCCTCCCCCCAGTACTTCAGCAGAGCTCAGAACAATGGGCAGCTGGCTCCTCGAGACGGACGGGTTGTGGCCGAGAGGCGACAGTTCTGCCAGTGGCCCTGCAAGTGTCGAGAAAGACTTCCTTGTGCCCCGGGGGTGAGCTCTGTCCTAGACGGGTGTGGCTGCTGCAAGAGCTGTGCAAGGCAGATCGGAGAGTCGTGCAACGAGAGGGATGTCTGTGACCCGCACAAGAGCATGTACTGCGACTTCTCAGCTGACCACCCAAGATACGAGGTCGGAGTGTGTGCATGTGAGTGGCTCCAATCTTTTCTTGATTAGTGATGAGAGGGAAGGTCAAAGGAACAGGGGTGCTACAGGGGTGTTTTCAAACTAATCCGCAAAACCCATTGGTTTACGTTGGCTGTGATGTTCATGCACACTCCCAAACCTCTTGCCTACTGATTCTGAACCAAGCACAGCAACAGCATCTCAGCTAATGAAATGGAGTCCGCTAACTCAAAAGAAACAGTTCCCAGTACAACACAGACTTTAATACAAACTCCACGTAAGGATAAAAAAACAATAAGTCAAATTAACATTAGTTATGCTCTAACATCAGAAAGGCATTCGAGTCATGTAGAGACCTTCCCTTTGTTTTGGATATAAAAACTTGACACAGTTGGCTTTCAGCCTATTTGACATTACACAAGATAGCGTTAGCTTGCCGGCTAACGCCAACCAATTGATAGTGCTATCCGTTTCAAAATACTAAAGTTGCACGGCTTGCTACATTACTACCAGCGTACTAGTCTATGATGTAAAAGTAAAAAGACAATGTGGAATGGTTCGTTTCTAAAACCAAAAGCAGCATGCTAGATTAGCATGGATTGTCCGTGGTTTGCGTCGTAACAGTCAATTTAGATTTATTGACATTTTACATATAATCAGGTACACAGCTTCTTCACCGTCTCAGACCCTGAAACTTACTTGAACCTCATAATATACAATAATGCAACATAACAGCACCGCACAATACCACAGTGGAAGACCCATTCACCACAGTAACATTACTTACTACGGTATAACTGTATACTGACGTGTGGCAACAATCTCATTACAGAGTTCAGTCTAGCTCACTGTCAGTTTTTGTAATCCCTTGCCCCTAGATGTTGGCCAATCAGAAGAAAGTGGGCTTTCAGGCAGGGGGGCCTTAAAGAGACATTGCATGGCACGCATTTAAATGTGGAACTGGATCATAGGTAGTTCTCAAATTGATCTGAAAGATCCACATTCCCATTAAAACACCCACATACAAACACTAAGAGCTGAAATCAACGTAAGCGTGGCAGGGAGGGGTGACAGTTGGTAATTAGGGTTATTGGTTGCATTTAAAGCAAAATGTCTGACTTTCAATCAAAGTTAGAATATTAACAAATCAGACAATGCAAAAGCAATGTATTGAAGTTATGGTCTTGAAATGAAATCCCGAGTCCTCAATGTCCAAGACCGAGTGCAAATGCGGTCGAGACCGAGATGAGACCAAGACCATCAAAAAACAGTCTTAAGACCAAGACTGGTCTCAAGTACTACAACACTAGAGATGCTGAAGCACCAGACAGGTTGAGAAAAATGTGTTTTTTAAATAAATTCTTGAAGAGGAATCTTAAAATACAAGCACAAATCTTAATATTATTATTCTATGGCACCTTGAAAGACTTGTTTCAGTTTATGTGCGTAACTACAGGAATTCACCTGACTGTGAAACAAAAGCACTTTATATATAGTATATGTATGTAATATTTCCAAATTTCATTGTAGATATTTTTTGTAAAGAAATTGCCTGATTTTATTTAAATCTTGTGCTGTTTTTGTCATGCTCATAATGAACTGTTGAATACTATTATATATGTCTAACTGCAACATGTCGATTAATATTATTGACATTTAATATACTATCAAATAGATTAAAATTCCTATGACATATCTTGATAATATCTTCACACTCAACTTCTTGGATCATCACAAAAACATTTATTTATTTATGTAAAAACCTTACACAGCTTTAAGAGAGATATGTTGCCTGCATTAGTGAGTACCAGAGCCTTAATGTTTCCCTGACACTTTCAGACATGATGGCAGTGGGCTGTGACCTGAATGGGGCCCACTATGAGAACGGAGAAGCTTTCCAGCCCAGCCCACTCTATAAGTGCACATGCATTGCTGGAGCCATCGGCTGTACCCCTGCTTTCATCGAGAAGCCTGCCGGCCTCTTGGGCCCTGCCCCGCTGATGGGCAGAATGCCAGCCGGCCTTCGCAGTGGCCAGAGCCCAAAGAAGCACCAGCAGGACACTACCTATATGTCAGGTGTGTGTTTGTAGAGTAAACCTGCGGAGAGAGGGCACGCCTGTCTGGCCAGGAATGCTAATTGCTGTCAAAGTTAGCTCGATGGGAAGGGGAGCGGGCCTTTCATTACTCTGGTGGTGTAAGCGGAGGGAGGAGTGAGGTGTGGCCAGCTGTGGTCAGACTGCCTCAGCGAGGAAAACAGAAAGATGGATGGTTCCTGTTATAAAAAGGAGGGAGAACTCACTTTTTATTAAAAGCACCAGAGATTCTACCTGTGTAGTTTGTTTGCTTGGCGTGAAACCTATCTATACCAGCATGTGATTGAGGAAAACGCTAATTTAATTTGTCACTGTGGAAAAACAGAACACGTGGCTTTGATTTAAAATTCAAGAGCTGACATTCAGAGGAAAATGTCAACAAAAAGCTACTCTCTGGTGCTGCAATGAATGCTTTCAGTGAAATCACAGTGTATCTACAGTACTAACTGGTGCACAAACAGCTTAAAGAAGACATTTAGAATTATAGGAGCTTATACAACTGCTAGCAGAAAATGAGCTTCCCATGTGTGTAAGAACAGGGATTTGGGGTATGTGGGTTGATTCTGATCTGTGCCCTGCTTTGCAGCGTGGTGGCACACAGACTAGTTCTTTGTGTAGGGTGTTGTTGACACAGTGCCCTTTAACTGTAATACTGAAAGCTTACAGGGATCCTCCTTTAGCCTGGAAGAAGAACTGTCTGATCCAGACCACCCCCTGGAGCCCCTGCTCCAAAACCTGCGGCCTGGGCATCTCTGTGCGCGTCAACAACGACAACAGCAAATGTGAGATGCGGAAGGACAGACGCCTGTGTCTGCTGCGACCGTGCGAGAAGAGTGTGATGAAGAGTGTTAAGGTGACAAGTCTGTCAGATTCTATTCGAGTGTTGACATAGTTTTGTTTAAAATCGAAATCATTACTAATAAAATGACTGGTTTCGCCTCACAGGTGCCAAAGGGAAAGACATGCCGGCCCAAATTCCAAGCAAAGAAATCGGAGAAGCTCACACTCTCAGGCTGTACTAGTACAAAGAAGTTTAAGCCCACGTACTGCGGCGTCTGCACAGACAAGCGCTGCTGTGTCCCCAACAAGTCACGCATGATCAAGGTCAACTTCATGTGCAAGGGAGGCTCCGTAGAGTGGAAGATGCAGTGGATAATGTCCTGCGTGTGCCAGAGGAAGTGCAATGATCCAGGTGACATGTTTTCTGACCTGCGGTTACTCTAAGTGATCCCTCCAAGAAGTCCAGAGACAGACACAGGATACGAGCCCTGCTGTGGCAGACTGAGGACTGAAACTTGTGCATACTTATTATTAAGTTCTCCTCACCAGCAGTGATGTGCCTTAAGAAAGAAAAAGAAACTGAAACAGCAAAACCTCATTTTAGAAGAATGGCTGGGATCATTAAAAAAAATGAAAATAAAGGCTGTTAGTTATGATAAGTGTTTATTAACCCTTCCTTTATGTATGTGCAATAACAACAAAGACTGTGGCCAGTGCAGTAGCTGTAACAGCAGATGTTGACTCATTAACAGTACCTCATAATGCTAAGGTCAGGGAGCCTAAAAAATGCCAAATCAGGTCATACTACAGGTTTAGATGAACTCTTCCATTCTTTTTACATGTTCCTGCTTTTTTTAAATTAGACAATATTCATATATAAGTTATAAAAGTATATACAAAAGATTTGGTTGTGTGAATTCATTTTGGAACAATAATCACTGCTATGCAAGCAGACAGACACAGAAAATAGAGGGGAACTTCATGTGGCGATGCTGAGTCTGGGTGCGTCAGCCATCAGTCTCCCCTTGGTGGCATCTAGATGGTGGTACTCTTCAATCAGTGAGCTGAGAGAGTTGATGGCCTCTGAGAAGAAGCTCTGCTCCATCCCTTCTACATGCAGGTAGTGGTGTAAGTGAGCCTTTGAAAAAACAGAGATAGAGCACAATGAGCTGTTAAGGAATTAAGTCTGAATATTTTTAAATTCGATTTAGATTCGTCTCTCAGTCTTTTAGGAATGACGGAATACAACCAACCACAACTTTATTTTCTATATACTCAGGAAAAGAGACTAGAGGCCACATTACAGGTAGCGTATTTAGTTTTGGTGTTGACATTCCAAGTTTGAAATGATGCAAAAAAATGAATTAGACTGGAAAATATAGATACTGCAGTAAGAGCCATTTACTTTCTCAAGGACTGCAATTAATGGAAACTTTCATTGATTTCAGATGCAATTACAATTAAGAGCCAATATGGCTGCAAATATTCCAGAATTCCCTTCATTTCGGACAACTACCAGACATTTGTTTTAAAACCTCTTTATGCCCAATGGAGCTAACTCTAAGCTGCTAAGGCAGCACATAAAAATATAAATGTTAAAACTTTAGTCAATCTGGACGTGGTGCACATCGCTAGGCTGGTTAGATTCTCCACAATTCAATCATTCAGTTCAAAGGCATGATAGACAACAGAGACAAAGTGGTGACTCCAGAGCTTTGAAGCTTTCATGAAGTCAGAGTACGTGTCCATGCCTAGATGATTTGTTGTCTTCAGTCTGTAAGGTCCACCAGCTAAAAGATCACAATGGTTGGTCATCAAAATGAATCCAAGTTGTGTATATTGTCGTGTGAAGTCCATTGTCAGTTAGTGTGGTTTTGACAATGAGCAAACAATATTCTCTTTTCTTCCTCCTGCATGAAAAAGAAATTAATCTTTCTCTAGAAAATAAAATAATCTGGTCAGAAATTGTATTAAATTTTTTTTAACATGCACCTTCTTCCTGTAGAGCTTGGTAAAGCGTTCTCTCAGCTCCATGAATGTGGGCTTCACACAGGTGTTGTTGGCCAGGGCTAACAGGGAGTGGGAGTGACCCACAGGAGGCACTGAACACAGGCCAGTCTTCCAGCCTTCCTGGTTCCACGAGACAAAGGGCAGCGAAGGCTTGAGTCTACAACAGGAAGAAAATGACACATCAAGTATTGCAGAAAGGATTCATAGGACTGGAAGGTTCATGGGGCACCTGACAGGACATTTACCATTTCATTTATGGAAAAATCTAGTCCTCGTTACAACTCAAACAGCACCATTTGTAATATTTGCTCTGTTATGAAGGTGAAATTTGAAGAGAATAATGTTGGTGTCACTACAAAAATGGTAATGACAGAATCAGGGATCCCATGAGACTGCAACTAACGACTATTTTGATTCTTTTTTTAGGTAACCAAAACCTTCTGTTTCCCAGATTCCAAGATGAGGTCTTCAAATGTCTTGTTTCCAATGATAAAAAATAGAGAAAAATAGCAAATCTTCACATATGAGCAGCTGGCAAACGATTTACCTCATAATTAATTAATTGATTTTTCATCAGCAGCTACAAAAGTTCAAAGGAAGAAAACATCCAGTTAAGTTATAATTTTTCTGAATGGAAAAAAAAGCAGAGATAACCAACAGCAAAATATGCTGCGATATGATTTTACACTATAAATATTTGCTCTTAGAGCAGCTTCTGTTCCAGTTTGAAAACGTGCCACATGAGAATCCACTCTGGAGGGAGAGCAGAGGAGAGATGGGTGCTCAATGGACCAGTCATGAATCATTGGCGACGGTGCTGAATGGGGGTACTATGTGGGAGAGTGAGCGTGAAGGTCATCTCTGGGCCAGCTGGCTGTTTTGCTACAGAAAGAGACTGAGTGGAAGGATGGCGCTCTGACCTCTCGATGTTCCTGCGGAGGTCGGACACCTGCACATTTCCCCTGACCATGAGGGCGCAGGCCAGGTAGAGGCTGTGCTTCGGGTCGGCTCGGATTAGCTGGTGGTCTTTACTGAAGGCGTCACTGAACATCTGATCCAGTCTAGAGGGCACAGTTAGGAGATGGAAATGAAAATTCACGCTGTTACAACAAAAAAACGCAGTGCAACAAATTTTTTACATCCTGACAAATAGCAGCCTTTGAGAATTGCCTGTTCAGCACATAATGTCTCTATTGACGGGCTATGGTAACTGTAATGGCCTTGCAGGGATTTCAGGTACAGTTGAGTTAGACTTGGGGCCCGAGGGGCTAATGTTTGAGAAAGACATGTTGTACCTTTATTTATCCAGGCAGCTTCTGCTGAGCAGGCAAGATATTTTTAAGCAACACGTTGCTCTGCACACATACAGTCATATATATTCTCCTCTGGGAGTTGGCCAGCACAACCACCACCTCTTTTTGACCGATGAGCACGTCCTCCGGAGCAGATGAGGTCTATATGCCTCACACAAGGCAACATTCATGGCAGTTGTTGCAAGGGGAGGAGGCAGGAGGGTGGTGGCTCAAATGCTTGTTGTTTCCACCATCACACTTGATAACATGAAAGCCACCTTTGTGGTCTTTGAGAATCTTTTTCCTCTTGTTTACTTTTTGGTGCTGATCTGAGAAAAAAGTCATCAAATTTAAATTAACACTGAAAAAGAAACAGTGCACGAGGAGCTCATCTACTGAGCCCACTGATCATTTTTATCATCTCTCAGGTTACAGATGATCAATCACATATTTGATTTTCTTTTACTTGTTTTTAAAGCACTTCATGGTTTAGCACCTTCCTATCTATCCAACCTTTTATCCAATTATAATCCAACTCACTCTCTCAGGTCGTCTGGCGCTGGCCTGCCTAAAGTACCACGGATTAACAGTTAAAAGTTATGCGTTATGTTTTTATGCACCGCTGGCTTGGAACAGACTTCCTTTACAAATAAGAAAAGTTTCCTATAGATAGTTAAAAGAAGCAGCTAAAGAACTACGTTCTGCTTTTAACTGATTAAACACACTTTTATTCTGTATTTATTTGATTGTGTAGCCCTGTCTAATTCCAGTTGTAATACCTGTGTTTTGTGCATGTGGCGTATGTGCATGCTGCTGTATTTGTTACTTATTTAAGTGCTTGTGAAAGTAAAGCACTTTGAGCTGCATTTTATGTCTGAAAGGTGCAAATAGAGACATTTACATCATCATTTTACCTACCCTATCTGTAATACGTTAAGTCCTTCTCCTACATGACCAGAAATAGTTCATCATTATGTCCCAAGTGACAGTTTAAAGGTGGGGTGTGCGATTTTAATCCAATACACGCAAGAGAGATGTATCGCATCGCAGTCTGGAGCTGGTGTGCTGGCTCTGGGACCCCCTCGTCCCCTCTGCATGTTAGCTTTATGCTAACCCACAACCTAATATCAGTTACATTACTTGCTGTGTAGCTGACTCAATATCATAATGGTATTTCTCATGGTGTTGGATTTCTCCAGAAGCGATTACCCCACCGTTAAGTAACACTGTTAATAACTACACACTTTTAATCACTGAGGTCATTACTGGAGGGGGTTCCCTTCTTACTCAACACTACAGTCAACATGAGATACGTATTGAGAGGATGATGGAGTTCACATGAGCTCAATTCCTGGAGCTCTGCGGGAGACCAAACAACTGTGAGGTTAAAATAGCTGCAGTGACAGCCAGACAGCAGACCTTCTCGTGGGGACACTGACATCTGCCAGTGTGTAGAGAGGGGTGAGGCTGGGCACCAGGTAGTGTAAATGAGGGAAGGGGACCAGATTCATGGCAATCTCATTCAGATCCATGTTGAGAGATCCCTCAAAACGAGCTGAGCTGCAACAAAGAAAACTCGGGGTGACACACAAGCATCATTTAGAGGCAGTGACAAACATGACATGATACTGATTTAGCAAGAAAAGGCATGTTTATAACGAGATACTGTGCAACACTGTAACGCTCAATTATTTAGTATTTACAAGTGGAACAATGCACATGTACAAACTGGCTCCCTCATATATATTCAAACTTCAGGTAACTCACAAAGTTCACTCATTCACACTGGAAACTAAAGATAAAGCTGAAAACTGTGACATAAATGTGCACGGACACAGCGGGGACAGACAGACGCTTCAATACAGGACACAAAGCTCACTAAGGTTTGATGAGAATGAAAAAATGTGAATCATTTCGCAGCCTAGGACTTTTGCACTGTGCGTTTCAGGATGAGCTTTTACATCTAAAGAGAATGTGTCCTAATAAACAAATGTTTTAGCCATACCAGAAAACTGTGGATTAGAAGGGGGATCCCCTAACAACACAAAGAGTTCATTAGCTGCTGTTGCTAAACCAGGTTGACGGAGTATGACTCTGCCTTGAGCTTTGGATGGAAAAAGAACACTCACTGATATATTAAGTAGTATTACAAATGGTATAATATTTTAGTGACCTAGCACCAGAACACTCTATTTAGCAAGCTTCTAAAATAAATGTTTACAAAACAGGCTTCAAAACAAAGACTTTGACTCAAGTTCTTGCAGAAAAACTAATAATGGGAGCACGCCTGGTAATAAAATAAATATCCTGAGACAGGTTCCTTAAGCAGACACGCTCTACTGTATATGAGCAAACAGTGACACTATACCTGGTAATATTGAGCAACAGGTTAGCCACAATGTTATTCATGGCATCAAAGGGCTTCTCTGCCCCACTGAGCCCGCCCTGCCCGGAGATGATGGTGCTGTCTCTCTTGATCACCGACCCTGGCCTTCCACCGTGAGACATATGTTTGATCTTGTTCACGATGTCCACCAACGACTGCAGGAGGGGCAGTGAGGGCGAACAAAAACTTTTTTAAAATTGATCATTTTTGTTTGTACAGAGATGTTTGCAGAGAGAGAGAGAGAACGTACAAAAGCACAAACCTGATTTTCCACAGGCAGGACACAGTCAGCGTGCTCCGTGAGCTCCCTCATGGCCAGAACGCTGTTGTAGGGGGAGGTGATGACATCGTCCTCAGCAGACGGATAGATGGAGGTGACTATTCGACACACCTCAGGGAACTCCTCCTCCAGCAGGCTCAGGACTCTGGTCCCCAGGCCAGAACCAGTACCTCAAATTCAAAAATCAAGGAATATTCTTTCTGCTGTAAACAGATTTCTTTGACCTCATGGAAAGCATTCCCCCAGAGAAAAATTTTTGAGCATGTAATGTATAAATATTATATAGTTTAGTATTTATTAAATAGAGACACATAAATTAAGTGCTATGTAGAAAAAAAACACCCACACATCACATTACCAAATAAAGGATATGATATGAATGACAAGAAAAGCATCCACACACTGCAGTCTGTGCAATAGTCATTTATAGAGGCAAACTGTTCATCCGGCATCAGTGTTTCCATGCATAGATGGGGTCTAACTGTCTTTGTGCCTTACCTCCTCCCATAGAGTGAATGAGAAAGAAGCACTGCAGACAGTCACAGTGTTCTGCTGCCTTCCTCAGTGTATCCACTATCTGCTCCCTGTAGGCTGAGCCGTACGTCATGTGTCCAACTGCCCTGGAGAAGAAGACGCAGATTAATGAGGGGTTTGTCAATATTTTGCCCATCCCTGTACAGCTCTTTCATATTGTACGAGGGCAGGGGTTTGAGGGAAGGCATTACAAAATCTAAATATGAAGACATGCTCTCAAACTGAAAGACCACGTTCTTAAATAAAGATAGGAAAACAAGCCCTTGCATGTGGAAATCTACTTGGCAATAAACCTGACTGTGTTGGGTTCATATACATTGAGAGGTGTTACGTGTAAATGAACTTTGGTTCCATAATGATGAGTAAAAAATATATGAATAATTTTGCAAACTTTAAAAGCGGTGAAAAATATAGAGTATAGATTTAGAATGTCTTGAAGGGTAGAGGCAAAAACATTAAAAACAGTCAACATGAAATTGAAAAATTCCACATGAAGAACAAACAGAAACAAATTTAAATGTTGCAGTGCAGTATAAAGGTAAGGATGTAACCGTGCAGCCTGCAAGCGACAAGCTCTGTAAATGAGTTTGTCAAAGTAGAGACTACATTTTTCCACACTCCTTGAGTTGACGTGGCATGTGCAGGATTTTCCGCAGGCATTGGCCTGTCCAATAATACAAAGATATTTCAAAGATGCTTCATAATCCGTGCTAAAAGGCAGTTTTCTCTGCCTGTGAAGAATAAGAGGCTTTACTTAGGGTGAAATCTAGATGTGATGAGCACAGCTCCGACATAACTCACTGCAGAGACGCATTGCTTCTTTTTACAATGGCTGACAGGCCTATAGAGGGAACATTCACACCAGCCCTGTCAAGAAGCACTGGTGACCTTTCTAGCAAATTATAATATGTAGCCTTGAGAAAGGGCAACGTAGGGGAAAAAAAACACTGTTGAGATTACTAAGCCTCTACTGATCTTTTGTAATGCTCTGTTATGCTCTCGGGTATTTTAAATGTGGTTGGTGTATAAAATAGCAGGTTGTAATTTATCTACCTAAGGACGAATGCAATCCAATTACACTGATTCAATCCCTCAACACAACACCATTAGAACTGATGTAACGTTTGAATGGAAAAAGGTATGTTAAAGATGATGGTTTTCAACAGTTGCAACTGGCCATGTGAGCTTGTGAGCGGACATCCTGTGGCTGGTCCAGCTCTTACCAGTTGTTGCCGGAACCTGACACGTCTGTGAGGAGCTGGGTGCTGTCGAACACTTCTCTCAATGGGCCCTGCAGGATCTCATTGACCACACCCTCCTCCATGTCCACCAGCACCGCCTGTGGATTCAGATATGTGAGTATGGGGCCAGCACATATATTTTATGGCCATTGCACGCTGAGCACATGCCTTTAATGCCCTGCCATCATTCCATAAATCCTCTTTGTAATTCTAACCAGTGGATGCCAACCGTTTCATAACACAAAGACCAACCCTGGCCTTGACACTGACTCTTAAATAAGTTGCTACCCCCCCCCCCGTGAAGATAAGAAGGTAAAAAATAATGCTGGTTTCTGGGTAGTGGACAGAACTTACCCTGGCCTTCAGATGTTGGATTCTCCCACCAACACAGGTTCCCCCGTTTCTGGAAAAAAAGCACAGCAACAAAACCAAAAAAGCAAAAGTTATAAAGGACTTTTTTTGGGCCGCTGTATGCATGCACATTGGATGAATGACGTGATTACCTTGAGTCCACATTTCTGAAAAAGCTACTGAGAGCCTCATCATACAATCCTTTCTGAATAGGACAAAATACAGGATATTAGGGATACCCTTAAAAGCCATGCTATGTGATGAAATGTCTGTCTTTGTAAGATGAGTAAGAACAACAAGTGATTGCTTGCCTTAAAGGATAATTCAGGTTTATATATACATTTTATAATTTCTGACGATCATTCATATCCAGCAGACTTTATTATAGCAATGGAGTTGTGTTCTCAATTATTTTAGTGAGCACAATATTGTCTTAACTGATAAGCAAAATCCCCCAAAAAACTATAAAAATAAGTTGTAATAAACTGGAATTATCCTTTACATCACCTTTAAAGGGTTAAACAGTCACCAAGGTTTTGATTTGACTCAGTTTCTAGTTTTAACCAGTTAGTGGGAGATTCAACAGAGCTTCAAAAACATTCATTTATGCAAATCATGATTTATGTAAGTGACTATTATAAGTGTAAGTCAATTTAATACATGTGCAATAATCAGATTAAGACTATCTTATAGGACAGCATCTATCATCTATATTTATTATTGAAAAACTACAGTCATCTGAAGTCTGATTTTTATGAATTGTTTGGGGGTACCTGTGGAGGTGAACATAGGTTAGAAGTGAAAGAGCACGTGGGGCGTGTAACGTAAACAGTGCCTTTGAGGCATTGTGTGTATTAGGACTTACTTTATTGACGTGGGCGTGTTCTCGCAAAGCAAGATCCCAAAACCTGCAGCCAACCTGGTTGCCACACTGTCCAACTGTAGAACACGATGTAAAAGTTTAGTTGACTGAGGTTAGGGACGTGTCAACGACCTCAACAAGCTAAAAAGTTACATTTAAGTTAAGGATATTCACCCAGCCTATCAGAAGACATCAAGAAACGAGCTAACAGCTAACGTTAGCTGTTAGCTCGTTTCTTGATGCGTTACGTTATGTTACTTCAGTTCGATGAGCTGCACTCGAGTTAAACTCACCTTGGACAATAACAGACTGAGTCATGGCGGCAGCGACACACAGACCCCTTCATAACTCTGCCCTCATACTTAGAATCTGTCCGCAGCTGTCCATAACGACGACTTTTTGAAAAGGCTTCTGAACGCGACTCGCGCCTCCACTGTGTTTGGTCGAGTGCTGATGACGTATTACCATGGAAACGGCGTGTTTGGCTCACCACGAGCGAGTTCAGGTTCAATCTCCAAACGTTTTGCAACGGTTTGTCTGCGCTGAACTCGCCCTAGGTCAATATATATTTATCATGTGCCTACTAGGCTATCTCACCAAATAAATATCTGTCTTTATCTGTCCAAATAAATATGAGATAAGACGTAGTCATCAGTTTATTACAGACAAACGTTTTCTGGAAGAAATATTTTGTTACTCTGTTTTGTCTGTGTTATGATGGTTAACTTATGCTAAGGACGCTAATATCGATTAGGCGACACATTGCGCTAGAACCAATAAGCAGCAGATCAGTCATAAAAATACATTTTAACTGAAGATATGCTTTGTGTAAACATTACTTCCACGTTCTCAGCTTCTTCCCTCTTTTGGTTGGGAAAATCCACCTAACACGCAATAGAGGGCAGTGTTTCCATATTTATCTCAAGGATATTTTTATAGACAAAAATGAACAAATAATATAAAAATTCTAGACAACAGGAATAAAAGGAACCACTTGAATAAGTCATTTCAAGCATGTGGTGTTATTGGTTTGCTGTTATAATTTCACCCTGTCCATCCTGGAAACAGCTATATTTGAGTGTCACTGGTGTCACAAAAATCTAACCAACATTCAAAACCAACAATAAAACCACAGATCACTTTCTTTGTCAGCACAATTCACAAATGGAAAATCCGTGTAAGTCAGTTGTGTTTTCTATTTAAGACAAAACACAACATGCTTTCGTCATTTTCTAAAATAGGCTTTTGCAATATTGACGTCTAAAATTCTAAAGATCAACAAGAAAAAAAACAAGCTTACGTGGATGTGAAATATCTTTTATTTATCAGAAATACAACAGTATACAAAAAGGAGAAGTACAAACAAACAAAAATGTGCCATTGAAACGAAGAAAGAATTGAAGTAAAGACCTACCACAGAGGAATAATTAAAGTCTAGATCATGGATACACTCTGGATGGTTCTGAACCTGAAATCAGTTCACATTCTCATATACGGATGCGTTTCTTTTCTGGTTATTTTTAAATTTGGACAATTTGGTCATAGTCTTGGCATGAGAGATTTTCTTGTAAACCAATAAAAAAGAATTGACAAATTACAGTAAAAGACAGAAACAAGGACAAACATTTGACAAAGAGTGAAAAGAACATTGACAATACTTCTCATAATGGTTATGTATTAGAGAAAGGTACTTTTTAATGTGTTTGGTCAGTGCTTCATTGGGGATAGTGATGGTGTGGACAGAAATGTTATGCTGCTGGGCAGGTTCCAACGCTGACCGCTCCACTGACCACAGCAGCTTTGCTGAAGCTCACTGGGCTGTTATTGATGGTCAGGTTCCTCAAACAGCCCACATAGGACTTCCTGGTGGCGGTGCTCGCTGGAAGGAAAAGATCTGAGACAAGGAGGGGTGCAGCACACGATCAGAAAAATGTAATGTTAGTATAACAGGAGAACATCAGCCATGTTTCTGGCTCACCTGGAGCTCCACCGATGAACACTGGCTTCCTGGCGTGTGTGGAGCTGGGGTTCAGAGGTCCCACTACATGGTTGACCTCAGAATCCACATCCAGCTGGACAACATTGGCATCCCGGATCACTAAGATCACGCAGGAGAGAGTGCATCAGTTTACCCAAAATGTTCTACAGAATCTCTAATCAAGCTGTAAAGAATGGCTAGTTTTATAACAAAACCAAATCCCTGCAACTTCCTTCTGTGAGTTTTTATTATTCACATTCTAGTGATGTGGAAAGTATTCAGATACAAAATGTAAGCACAAAGGTGATTATCACAAAAATACAACATGCAGTAAGTACAGATAACTCATGATGCAAAATGACACCTTTCATTAAAGCCATTACTGAGATGCATCATGGGAAGTGTAGGATCTCTCTGAAACTTGACCTATATTAGGAACTAAACATCAACACATCTTAGCCTTACTTCAGATTTGACTTTATTCTTCGTCTTTTTTTAAATCAGTCTCTTGTGAATTCCCAAATTTGATGGAAGTGTAATACTAAATTGCTGGAGTACCACTTGGGTGGTGGAGATGAAGCAAATTTTAATACTATATACTGTACCATAATATCTAATACATATCCAACAGTGCATATATATATCCTATAAACTGAAAGGTTTACTGTTGGGTAGTTTAATCTGGAACCAGGCATTATGTTTTCTATGTTTCTAATGTTCCATGTAAATGTTGTCACTCCAGCACAACAGTTGTGGCTTTATGTCGGTGCTTGAGAAAAAAATCATGGACAGCTGTTGTGGATGTTCAGAGACAGTGAGCTGTTAGACCAAATAATTGCTTGAATCTGTGCCTAACAGCTGCAAAAGTCAACACGACTTTAAATGGGGTGAGAGATTAAATGATCCACTTAACTTACAAAATTAAGCGCTGTAAAACAGTAGACAGCATTTCATTCTTCTTGCAGAATGCTGTTGCAAAGCTTTTGAGGGATCTTTGAAAGATTAAAAAGTGACAGCAATCACAATGTCTTCACACTGGTTTCCCTAACAACCAGTGCAGCTCACGGCCCACCTGCTTAGTTGTGTCTGTATTTTAGTTGTGTGCTTATTGTGACGCACTGCTGTACATAGATATCAACTCTACAAAGGTGCTACATATATGTAAATACATTTTTACTTAGCTTCTGCTGTGACATATTTGCTATAATTATTGTGCATATGCAGGTCCATTCAACAGTGTGACCTGTTCAGACTGGTACTGACCACATTTAAAAAATGTAGTGTGAAAAGTCTGACAAGGACCTGAGATCTGAGCAGTAGATCATAGCAATTGTTGACTTTTTTCAACTTTTCAGTTTACATTAACCTTTCATCATTACTTTTATTGCCTTGTCAGTGTTACTTAGGAAATTCTCACCAGTGATTCTGTGCCAGTTGCCAGTACACAGACCCAGTCTGGGTGACACCTTTGTGAAGAATTCCTGAGACCCATCATTCACAAGAACCACCACCTGGAAACACAAACCAATATTGGGTCCATACTTTTAAACAGATGGTGCATTTTTGATTAATATAACCTGCAGGCTTCCTAAATGTGTATTTCTGAATAAGTGTACCAGTGACTTACTGTCCCTTGGTGAATATAGATGGTGAAGTAGCTCTCTGCTGTGCGCACATGCAGTAGCACCCCAGATGCCACACGGGGGCGCACCTCTATCACCAGCTCAAACCTCAGCCCGAGATCAAATGTTTCATCTGAGGGAGAGAAGCAGAGAGAACAAGATGAAGTGAGTACCTTTTTTTTGCTGCATTAATCAGCCATGTTTGTCTGTGTGGACATGTGAATTTACACGACTCATCAACAGCTGCAGCTCAGTTCATAAGTTCCATGGGGCCTTCACCTTCCACACATTGCCCTGCGCTCCCCCATCAGCAGAGACACAATTTCACCACAGCTGCACTGAGGGTATCATGTTCCCTCACCCAACCAAACTGTCTCTGTGCACAAGGGATGGTGAAAGACCAGAGGGGCTTGTGAGTTTTCCAAAAGGAAATCTAATGAGCCATGTAATATAACAGATGTTCAGCTCTCAGAGAGTTGCAGATCCTGCCAAATGACCGTGGTGTTACATTTGCACAAAGTCAAAACTTTGGATTAATGCTAAAGGGAGAATTCCTTAGTTTCAGTACGAAGAAGGAGGAAAAACAAGCCTGTGCCTTTTGGTTTCCTTTTAAAAAAACTGCTAGAAATATACCCAGCACGATGTATCCTCCTTCCTCTGAGAAGTATGTTCCCGCCTCGGAGAGTCCCTCAAAGCACGGAGTGACCCCAAAAGTCTCTGCCACAGAGGACAGCCGCTGCCCATCAAGCTGAAGGTTCCTCAAACAGCCGGTAAAGCTGTATACAGAGTTTCTCTAAAAGGACACACATGGAAACACATAACAGTAGCTTAAAAAAACATTACAGGGCTATTTTTAGACATCACAGGAAGGTAGATAGGTAGAGTCATGTAAAATTTAGAATAAAAAAGGAACCAATTCTTCCTCTTACAACTAAAAAGTAGAACTCATAAACAATAGCACACGTTCTTGCTCAGGGAAACAAACTCAGGGTTTCTTCCACCTCAGTTAACTTAATCTGGTGACTAATACAAGCTAACTTTAGATAGATATGGCTGTATGCCTCTCATAAAACTGTTTATGGGGAAAAAGCCTTGTACTAAACGCATCAAACGACACATGGATAAAGTTAGCGACTAGCCTGTGAAGACAGTGGAGCATTCAGCTATCAATCAACTGATTCTGCCTTTCTGTTCAGCTCTGAGGGGAAAGGGTCACAATGGTGGTTTGCTGCTGCGTGTGGGAGGAGCACTGCTGGATGTCTGCTGGTGTGACAGTATAATGTTTCGAAAGACACCAGAGAGTTATCAGTTACAGAGATTTGCGAGAGGTGTATGTGTTTAACCTTAAATCTCTTGCACATAAACTTTTACCCATACCTGAATATTTGTTTGGGCTCTCCCTGGAGGAACTCCTCCGACGTAGATGGGACTACTGACGTGCCAGGAGACGTTGCTTCCCTGAGCTCTGTCTTCCAACGCTGTGAGCCCGTCAATTATTAACCGCCCCGTACTCCCATGACGGATAAAAACAACCTTCAGCCGGAGAAGAGAGGAGGTTGTCACTGTAGAAATTGTTGGCACATAACTGAACCCACCCATGCATACATACAGACTGAGAGAACTTACATTGTGCCATCCACCGTCGTTGTATCTCTCCTCGCTCTTGATTTTGACTCTTTGATCTGCTACGTTGAAGGTGTACACAAGCTTCCCGTGGGCCAGGAAGAGAGCCATGAAGTTGTCTTCTTGCTCATCAGATACATAAAAGATGAGGCCAAACGATGAGTGGGTTTTCAAGGACAAGGAGAAGTGGGACCTGGGAGGTGGTAGACGCAGTTAGTCGTGCGTGCAGACACAAAGAAAACCTTGAAAGAGTACATGTGCAGAGAGCTTTTGAACAGACCTTGACCTTGGGTTTACTTGTTAAGAGTTCTTCGCTTGCCATACCTCTCAGAAAGGGAGTCTGGGAGGTCTGTGTAGTGCTGCCTGCTGTTTGCGACGCCGCCATAGTGGAAAGCTTGGCGGGTTGCTCTGGGACTTGAGGAGAGGTAGCAGGGCTCGATGTTCAGCTCTGATGGCTCCTGGTCATCACTCTTCAGTTCCGTCAGGCCCAGAGGGAGGCTGGGCTTTTCCCTGCTAACCTATGAGAGTGTTTAATAAATATCAGGATGGCCAAATGTAACCAAATGGAAAAATAATATATCCCCAAAAAGGCAGTTCATCAGGGTCTACCTAAGGCCCTCTTTTTGTTTTACCTTCTCTGACTGGCTCTGTTTGGTTCTAGATGTGTGTTCCCTGTGCCTTGACAGCAAAGCAGCAGGGGGGCGCTGGACTGGACAGTCCTGCAGGGAGGTCTGAACCTTCTCCGTGTACCGCTGGAAGTCCTCAGGCTCAATGTCCCGGTCCTGTCTACAGTTAGAATGTAAGACAGAGAAAGAGCTTGAACCTTTGGCAATACTGTTCTATCGACATTTATACCAATAGAGTAAAACTGAAATTGAAATTGAGCTGCAGAGATGCTCTTAACACACTAGAATGTCTCCATAGCAACACAGTTTTATTTTCCTCACACAGAGGGAGACGGGGTAAAGCCTCCAGCAGCGACTAGAGCCAAATACTCAATTAGAAAGCTCTCAGTGTTGCAGTCTGGTGAGATATGAAGGGGACAATTTGGCCTAGTATAACCTGTTTGACCGGACCAGAAACAACCTCAGAGGGGCCCAACATTCAGACTACACATCTGATATAGGACAAGAAAAGCAAACTACATACTGTATATAGTGTCGGGAAATAAATAACAAGTGAGCAGCCAGGATGTAGCGACCACGAGGGACAAAGTCGTGCTGAGTTTTATTCTATATTGCAATTGGAGCCGTATTATCCTGGTGTGGTCACGTTGCATATTTCAAAAGTGATTGTTTTTTAACCACAGTCATTTGCATTTGTTTAAAATTTGAAATGTCATTTTCCTAAAGCTAAATAAAGGATGATTTAGTTGCATCCCCTCTTTCTCTAGTCTGTAGTGACTGTCCCGTTGTGATTTACCTGTTGATGTAGGCATAGCTGATGCAGCCTGTGAAATTCTTGAAGCTGCTACTTGGAGACCCTCCGTAGTAGAAGGTCTTTACAGCAGAATCTGAAGAAGATCTGGTGGCTGATGACGGACGTTTCTTCTCCTGCTTGTCTTTGTCGTCCACCAACAGTGAATACCTATGATTAACAGTTCAGTCATTCAATTCTTTAGTCACCAGTGCACCTTGATTCTACTTGCAGTACTAACTGTACTTTAGTTAATCTGTCACAACACCTTCATTGCTCCATAGAGTGTCCACCGGATTTGCACACACCATTGATGGTCTTTCCACCAACATATACGGTCATGAAACTAGAGACCATGTGCTCGGCTACAAATCTTAAAGCAACATATGTGTAGAATTTAAAAATGTGTGACTTTGGTGACCCCTAGTAGTACTCTAAGAAGCCATGCCACCTCCTCTGTAGCTGGGACACTGAAAGTGAATGAGCTTTAAAGGTTTAACATGACAGAGCTGGATTATGGGCAGAATGTGCAACTCCTACAGGGCCTCAAAAGTCCCAGGTTTACTGAATGTCAGTTGGTTTTGTTGATGTGATTGATAGTATTTGATGACAGGAGGGATACAAAAGTACAGAAATCCTGTACCTGAGTAAAAGTACAGATACCCCTGCTAAATATCACGCTGCTAAAAGTAGAATTCTTCCATTTAAACTTCTACTTGAGTCAAAGTACAAAAGTACCTGCTTTTAAAAATCAAAATTAAAACATACTATTGCTGATATGACCAACAGAATTTAAAAATACAGAAAACTTTCCTATTTATTAAACAATGGCATTCATTACAGGTTACTTAAGTACTTCAAGCTTGTACTTAAGTGCAGTACTTGTGTAAATGTGGATGAAAGCAACACAAAGCAAGTGTCTGATTTTCCTCTAAACACTATGCCGATAGATGTAATTGAAACTTGCAATCATAAAATCAATCTCATTCACATCAGATTCACATGGGTTAAGCAATCAAATTATCTTGATTATCTTTAATAACGATGGAGACCTGTTCTATCTAAAAGGATTTTTGCACTTCATGTTTTTAAATTTCAGTCAATTTAACTTTATAAGAGTTGAGAGGAAACAGGATGTAGAGATTTGCTCATAACCCACCATTGGTTGGCGGGACTCTGTGGCTGTGAGGCTGAATACTTACTTCTGATTGTTCACTGAGGCCACTAAGAAGTGTGTCCTTCCATCATTGTATTGCTTCTTTTGTGATTTAACTCGGGTTCCTCTGGAGTTCAGCACCACTGCTCCGTTTTCCAGGTAGATGCTGAACACATCAGACTGCAGAGGGAGAAAATCAGTTTGTAGCCTATACTTAGAAACACAAGAAGGTCTTAAGTTGAGGATTTTTTAAAAGTATTTTAAGTACCATAAAATTATACTTGTGATTTCATTGTGTGAAGTTGTCTGTCAAACATCTGTCGTGTGACTTCTAAACATGTGTATAAAGACACAGTTGAGTGTGTACCCCTTCACTGTGGTAGAACAGGAGTCCGCTGGGCTGCAGCGTTCTAAAGTTGAGACCTCCCTCAAAGGTGTCGAAGGGTGAAATCTTTGCCGTGGATCCCAGGTAGCTCTCTCCGGTGAAATAGGCTTTCCGGGACATCTGTCACACACACACACACAAAAAAAAAATCACATCTCCCTTTATCGCCTAATGCCTATTACTCCCTCAGCTTACAGTTCAGTGATCCTCCAATGGGAATATCGATTGACTCTTGTGAAAGCTGATGAACTAGAACCGCCAATTATTCTCTCGCAACTGAGAGTGAAAGTTGTGTGTATGTGTGTGCAGATGTGTGTGAGACTGTGTGCGTGCGATCTATTCTTCATCCATATTTGGTATTGATTCCAGGGAGACGTATGAAGTGTATTATCTCTGACAGTGTTTGAAGTGGTGGAGGCAGCACTTACAAAGGACTCCTCAGGGCAGCCGCTGCTGATGCCAATTGTGCCTGGCTCCTCCAGCAGGTTGAAGTCTTTTTTTTGGAACTGGAAACCTTTCACACAGCCTTTCAGGCCTACGACAGCAGACAGCTCAGGCCTGTGGTGATACACATAATCCAAGGAGTCACCTATTTGCCCCAAATCGGTCTTGTAATATACTTTTTGGCTACATGGAGGCAGGAAAACTGGCCACCTGTACCATAACTCCAGTATTAACTTCCTTTTTAGCTCTGATTTGGTTTCCTCCAAATCCTTAGAAATATAGTTGGTTTTCAGCTGCTAGATCTTTGACATCCAGTTGGTTAGCTTGTTGCTTACTTCGTCTATCTGCTGTTTGGTGCTGAGCGTGTACTGTGATTTTTGCTGAAAACTGCCTGCTGCAGCTGGGAACAGAATTTTTAAGAGCCGAATTTGGGGCGGTAAAACCAAAACGATGAGTTTAAAGAGGCTAGAAAGTTCCATAGAGCTTGGGAGAAATCTCTGTAGGTCAGTCACTGCACGTGTCCTCTTTTACACGTGCTGTTAAACTCCGGGGCGTCACTTTGTGTTGAAAAGTGGTGGGGACATAGGTGTTCAGATTAGGGGTGTGAGGATGAACTTACATGGTTAATTATAGAAGAAATTTTGACAAAATTTGGAAGAAATCTTGGAAGAAATCTTAAATGCCAAAATAGAGTGTGTGTGTGTGTGGGGGTCCTCCCCTACAAAACTTTGAGCGCTAAACACTTAATTTCCTGCATTGTGGTGATTTTTTCTGCACCAATTTATGGTGTAAATATTTTATGTAGAGGGAAACCCGAAAGGTGGGAGGTGTATAAATATAAATAAAATTGAATTGAAAAGCACACATGTAGGCATGATTTAGCCTTCCCTCATCTTTTGTCATGTTCACAGGGAGAGAACTTGGCCAAATGTCAACAGTCAAGAAGTTGTTGAAGTTACTGATTGGTGCATGCACATTTTTGGGCACATTTTGTTTTTTTATTTCAAGTTACATTTATTGGACAAAGCACACGTGTTTCTTCTATTTTTAAATTGCATTGCATGTATTCTTATTGTGCAAATCGATCTCAAAGCCTTTAAATTTGTTATTTTACATTTCTTGGTGCAAGCTGTTTTTTAGAACATTTTTAACAAATGCTTTTAACAAGTGATGG
Source organism: Lepomis gibbosus (assembly GCA_029875015.1). Lineage (NCBI taxonomy): Eukaryota > Metazoa > Chordata > Actinopteri > Centrarchiformes > Centrarchidae > Lepomis > Lepomis gibbosus. Next base: position 23,949 of record JAPMOB010237340.1, read on the forward strand.
GGACACGTTCCCAGCATCCCCAGTGTAAATGACACCTATGCTAAACTCACTTCACACCAACTGTCCAGCGCCAAACATTAGACAAATTTAGCATCTAGCCGGTGAACATATAACATAGTGGAGTTATCAGATGACTCTAAATGAATGCCACTGTTGCTCCATAACTGCTGGATGTGAAAATGGCAACGGTTTGCTAACATGTTTTAACAATTTCAGGTGATGTAGGGTGATATATGTCAATACTGTGTTTACAGCTTCCGCTGCCACTGAGGTGGGAGAAAAATCAATAATGCAGCTTTGACAGCAGTGAGCGTCCGTGTCATCCAGAGAAGTTGGCCTGTCAAACTGTCAAAAGTGAAATACATTGTTCTAAGCTGCCTTTGGGCTTTCCAAAGGGTGATGCACAGGTTAGCTTTGAAGATTTTGGTCTACACATGAGAATCCAGATCTCTGTTGGACGTTTGGTTTCTAGTGTATTTAACTCACCTGGATTTGAGAACACTCGAAGGAGCCCCACCAATGTAGATGTCAGAGAACGGCAGTGTGGTTTTAGGATTCTCCATAGATTTTACATGGCTCTTATCCACCAGTAAGATAACCTTCTTTGATTGGTGGTAGATCACAGACACCTGTGCAAAGGGCCCAACATCGACAGTTATAGCAACATATACCTTATTCACAAGTTCAAATTGAAAATGTTTAACCAGCTGAATGAGAAGAAGGAATCTACCTCATGGTATCGTGCATCATTTATTTGCAGCTTTGGTAAGTTATCCTCCAAAATTTGAGGCCCACTGCTGAAGCCGAAGTCATACATTAGGCGCAGGAAGCCATTCTTTAACTCTAAAAGGAAATAGTTATCCTGAAAAGAAGAGATCAACAGACATTAGGAGTTGCCTCTGCATCTGAGCTACATTGAACAATGAAAACTAATTATGCTTCTACACTTGATCGATTGTTATTATGTCTAGAAAGAAGAAGGAGTGTCTGTTTAATGTACAGCATTATGTGGACATTTCTATCTAGAATTTTTATCCAGTGATACCAAGCCTAGGGTCTGAGGGTCCAAAGCCTAGGGTCTGGAGATGGTAAAAAAATGATTTATAGATGTTAGACTTATGTTTATATTTCATTGTGACATATGTCTTTAGGGCTTTTGTGTGAGATTTAAGATTGAAGCACATTTAAAGAGCCCTTAGACTTACCCCGTTGACCATCAGGAAGAGGACACCATTGTTTGCGACAGTTCGCACTGCAATATCAAATCTTGTGACAACACCAAATTTGCCCCTCCTCTCAATGTTACTGACGAGTGCGAAGCCTGTTCCATCAAACAGGTAGCTGGCAATACGACTCTGGGAAAATGCCAACTTGTACCTGAGAGCAGAAATTAGAATATTTTGAAAACTATGTGATACATTCATTCTTATAATAATCAGATCATTTAGATACACCCCCTTTACTTCAACACATGAAAAAACATCAAACGAGAGGGCTGGATTACCAAAATGGGTAAAACCAACAGGTCCTCAAAAGTTCCAGGTTTACTGAAATTGGGTTTGTTAATTTGATTAACAGCTAATTTGTTATGGAATTTGTAACACTAATATTAATTAAGCAGGGTCCCGCTTTATTAGATATTTTTGTATGTGTCAAAATCTAGTTTGACCGACCACAAACCAACTCTGTAGTTGTGTGCACTGTACTCCGCTGGAACTTTGAGGTGGCAGGGCACAAACAAAGTGCACAGTGAGTGGTCAGTGGGATTGAAGGGGTCAGTAGGGGCACAACAGCTACATTTTGACCTGGGGTCAAATAACAGGTTAATCCAGCCATGCAAAATGTGTACCTGGGGCACGGTGTTGATATGACAACATCCATTTTGTAAGTCTTTTTGAAATTGTACAAACTGATCACGTCGTTGTTCAGCGAACCCAACTCGATGCAGCCCACAAAAGGAGCAAGACTCAGAGGTGGTGGAAGCTAAGTACATACATAAAAAACATTATTAGGAGAAAAAACTGATGTCTAAATAAGGATTTATTTGTCTTAATATATGTTTGTAAAAGGCATTACCGTGACATTTGGTGGGACACCACCAACAAAGAACACTATATCCTTGGGGTCAAGGTCAAACATTGAGTCAGTGCCTGGAGCCTCGCCTTTCTGGATAAACTTCTGCTCGTCTGTAGAGCTCTGGCTGGGGATGGTTAGGAAGACTTTTCCATGTCTGCCAAGCCTGCAAGCAAAGAGCACAAAGGTGCATGAGTAATTTTACCACAATCTGGTTTAGAGAGACAATGAGCCTCATACAAGAACATTTTGATATTCCTATCAGACGTCTATCTTTCTTTTTGTAAATTGCTTGTTTGAGCATGATGAATACCCCCTGTTCACTAGCAGGTGTGCTGTCGTGAGATAAGATCATTGGCAGAAGCAAAGCTCCCAAATTTCTACATAAAGCTACCTGTTCCACTTCGTGTGACAAACGACATAGGCAAGAGAACATTAAATCAGAGATTCCCAAAGTGTGGAGCGCCTCTATAGGATGCGCGACAGGAAAAATGTATTGGTGGCGTAGTAGTATAATAACTACAACATTTTTTTTGTGTGGAACCTTTCGGGAAATAAAAACATGAATTGAAAACTTTCCTTTGTTAATTTTCTCTCTCTTTCTCTGTCAGACTAAGCCACCTGTGCTGTACTTACAAATCCTCAAATAGATCCTCTTTTTGTCCATGCTATCTGTTTATAAGGTTATAACAGGGTGTAACTTGCGAGAAAACAGAGGGTTTTGAAATGTTTTATTTTTTGTCCTTAAAATAACCCCCACCTCCCTCTGCATGGTTCAGTAGGCAGGTGAACTGTGGATTTATTGCAAAGTTTAACCATCACAGTCTGAGAAAAAGTTTTACTGCCACAGTTACGTTTTAAAGTAATAAATATATAATGTTACATCGCAATCAGTGAAAAGACAGAGAAGATGGATGCATGCATTTAAGCGTTTAAGAGTGTCACTGAGTGAAACCCCGTAGCTGTGACTTTGGGCATGTTCACTGGTGGAACAGGGACACTGCGCTGCTGGTCATCGTAGAAACAGATCATCATGTTTTAATGTTTATTTCACCTTCAGAAAGAGAAAGGGGGGTTTGAGGGTGCAGCAACCCAGTCAAGATGTAGAAGGGGGTGTGTTGCCTAAAAAGTTACAAGTTACGTTTATATTCAGTGTTACTCACCCTAATCCATTCTAGGTCAAACAAACTAGCTGATTGAATTTCCTTCCCTATAAAACATATGCTAAGCTAGCTAGCCAGTCTTCTTCACTGCACTGTTGTTGGCATGTCACCACCACTGGTTACCACTGGAATAGCATGAACCCACCAGCAAGGTGTGCAATACTGACAACCGACTGCACCTGTGTGTGTGTCGTTGTGCGCTTGCGCGATATGATAAATTACACAGGTACCACTTGAACAACTCATTTTGTGCCAGTGATTCTTGCATAAGGCCGAGAGTTTGCTAGCCACAACAGTTCATTCATGGATATTACCTCTCTACTTTGATGTAGTTGAAGACTGCGGGCCATTGGCTGACAGGCTTCGAACCCAGTGGGATCTCAACATCTTCACCCCCAAGTTTGTACACGTACACCAGGTTGTCATTCTTGATCGCCAGTCCCATGTAGTCTTTCATACCCTGTGAGCAAAAACAGGAGACTATATTGCATCACGGTTTATGTTTTGCTCACCACTGAAGTAAGAGTGTCCAACAGGGAATTATAATATTTTAAGTTGAGATATGGTGGTTTTAAAAAATGAAACATCCTTCACTTGTGAATACCAAAAGTGCTCATGCTGAGGCCACACTGAAAAGCAGTAGACAAACACCACCGCATATATTACAGTGGCAGTGAAATCACCATGGTGAAGTGTCATTAAAGAGAACAGAGGCCTCACATTGGGTAGCGGTGCAGTTTCTGTGCCCTGGAGGGCGGAGGCTAACTATTTATGCCATCAAACTCCAGCTTTGAAGACACACACATGCGCTATTGTTATAGTTGTCTCTTGGAGACCTTTTGAAAGAGGCAACTGTGCACTTTCAAAGCCTGTCATTCCTGCCTCCATAATCACAACAAACTATTCATGTCCACAAGCTGCTCTCTGCCTTTTATCTTTGCCCCGGGCCTCTGGGAGCAAGTTTCAGTAGCAGATCTGAAGCCATATACCCACCCTCCTCACTAACAAGCACCTATTTGGCAGATACATCAGGGATCATTTTTAGATTTGTGAGCAAAAAGAACATCCCTTCTTTTATAGTAAATGATAACCACAGATGACAAAGCAACCAGATCTTTCCCCTTGGGTTTCTCACATTTCTGTCTCCTAGGTATAAGATCAAACGGTCCTCTATGGGATCCTTGTCAGGGTCAACTCTCATGAACAAGCTGATGGACGTCACGGTCTTCAGTTCTTCCAGGTTGCTGTGAGGCTGAACCTCCACTGAGGACTGACCGTTAAACTTCATGGACACTTGGACCTGGGGTAGAAAACAACCCAGTCAATCAGATGTATCACACTGTCATGCTGGAAAAAAACAAGTGCAGATTTTCATTCTATGACAGCTGAACATATCAGCGACATATTTCAAAACACCTCTTAAAACCTATCCTTTGAAAATCCTATTTTTTGAATGTCACCTCCATGTTTTATTTATATTAGGTTTTATGTTTTATTGGCTGTGTTAGTTTATCTTACTTGATCACATCATATCATGCATCCTTGATGGTTAGTAAATGGGAAGGTCGAAAAGAAGCCTTGATTTGAGTGTCCTAAATTTGCCACACTGGAAGAATGTTTAAAGTGATGAACTAACTTTCTTGGCCACACTTCTGGCCTGGGCTATGAGCTCTCTGATCCTCAAGATGTTGGTGGTCACATTGTTGACGGGCTTCTTCTCCTCAACCACCTTCAGCTTGTCCAGCAGCTTGGGAACGAGCACGTTTAGGTTCTCCACTAGAAAATACGTTGACCAAGAGGAAAACAAGAAACAGGATAAGATAAGATACACAAGGAAACCCATGACATTACTAATAGGGTTAATAGATTTTTGAGTAACTGTTGTTTTAAAGTGTTAAACAGGTGATTTTACACTTAGGATCTTTAAAATATCCAAGAAATACTGTATGTGTTAGCGTGAGCGTTGCCGCCAATACCTGCTTCCCCGGCAGACATTACGGCCTGTTCATAAGCATCTGTAGAGTATTCGTTGTTTCTCATGTTGTTGGCCCACTCCTCCACCTTGTTGCTGATTGGGGTGACGGTTTGAAGGACCTCAGCTGAGCGGTTCAGGGTCCCCTCAGCCACCTTTAAGGTGAACTCCAGTCGCTGGGGTGTTCGGTCTGGAAAGGGGGAGAAAGAGCAAATTGTGATATATTAGAGCATTTAGTTGATGGTTAAAAGTGGAAAGCTGTCAAGAAAACACATTGCTTAAAAAGGTCACTTCATCCAAGTTACTGAAAATATTCCAGTAAAAACGGTTTAGTGAGTCTGTAAATTTTACAGAGTAGTGAGGACATTAGCGTTTCTTAGCCTGGGCAAAAAAAACAACAAATCAGCTCCATACAAATAGGTAAGAAGAGAGAAAATTATAATCAGTTTTGCAATTTGGGTGAGCAACAGCCATTTAATACAAAGGTTAAAGCTAGGCTAGGTAGGCCAGACTGTTATTGTAAAATAGTATTGTCTTACCTCTATGTATTCCACTGATATCCTCCACTATTTGTGCAAGTTTATTGTTGTTTTTATCCATGGTCTCTTTGGTCTCCTCAATGTATTTCAACTTGTCAACCACCTCAGCTTCTACATCTGTCACAGAGAGATACAATAAATATTAAAGGGACATCAGGTAGTGGACACATACAAGCTGGAGTAGGCAATTTATTTCAGAAACATATTGTTTAAAATGTGTTAAAATATTCTCTTTACAGCTTGACAGCAATCGATTACTTAAATGCTCTAGGAAATAAAATAAAAAGAATCCGGTATCTGTGGCTGTTGCAGGACTGTAATAAGCACAACCAATTATTTCATTCAGTTTGAATGAAATGATTAGCAGGCCTACAGGCCGACTGGCCAGAATGCACAGATTGAAAATGGCCTGAAGGGAGGGGATTAGAATATTTTTCAGTTGGATACATTCAAAATCTAGCTGTCTCTTGCAAGTTTCCCAATGTTGCTTGCCCTAGCTTAAATATTTCACTGATATCTCATTCTGTGAAAGCACCGTACCGATTTGCTCTGAACGTAATGAAACAGACTCCTTAAAAACGTTGTCGCTCTGCGTTACCAGGTACCCAAGCTGTTTACTGATCCCTGTGATGGCCTGAAACACAGAACACATAACAAAGCTACAGAATGTTGACAAGAATGACAGTGTATGTATGTTGTGTATTTCAGTGATATAACATACATCTTCAGCTCTCTGGGATAAGTTGAGGGTGGTGAGTGAGGTGATATTGGCATCAGCGATGTATTTCACTATGTTGTTGTAGACGTTGGCAGCACTTATGGCTCTCTGCACGAAGCCGTTGGCATCGCTCTCTCTCAGATCCCTGGAGGAGACAGGATGAGAGCGGTCTGGTTTGACTGCTATATAATACAAAATAGCTTTAAAGAAACACGTCCAATTAAAGCTGCACTAATAAATAGATTTAGATTAACAATGGGTCAAATGACTAGGTGTTAATCTGACGGAATGTTCATTGTGATGAACCCGCAGAGAATAAGCATGCAAGTCTTCAGTACCCCTCAGATCCAGGTAGCAATTTAGTATCTTTCAGCTCACTGGTTTGTTTTTTTGTGCACAACTTTACTGTTTGGTTTGTTCCCAGCATCAGGCAGCTGTTGTCTGTAAGTACGCTCTGATATCCCCAGTGTATTTAACTTACCAAACAGAAGACAGACAAAGTTAACAACTAGCTTCTAAACAAAGAGAAAAATAATATTTACATTACATGTGTCAAGTGGCTTATAGCGTATTGCTTGCTAAGATTAGCTATAACAATGATTATATATTATCATCATGTGTTTTCAGCATGTTCTGCAAAAAACAATTGATGCAGGTTTAAGTTTTCTTCAAGTTTTCCCCAGTTTTTTAATTTTTTTTTCAGTCAGGAGGATTTCATTGTCACTGACACTAGAATAGAACAGAGCCATCGTCAATGTAATTAGTAACACCCGTGCTTTTATGTTATAAGTCTCTCAAAATAAGCAACTAAATGCTTCAACTGTTATTAAATAATAAGGTTGGTGATGTTATTTTTCTTGTTGACAAATCAATATGTAAAATGCCCACTAGTGCACCAAACGAGTATTAATACACGGCTAAGATGAACCCCCCCACACATGCACCATATATGGAAATCCTGTTCAGGTAATCATTTTCAAGATTTATATCTTCAGCAGGAAGCAGTAGGCTTGGAGCTTAGTGCCACAGACAGGGTAGAGAATTCATTGTTGATTTTGCTCTTTTCATGCCCCTGACTATTTATATTTCAGTTTAATTCAGAAATGTGTCTCACGCCTCCAGTTCGTTGGCCTCTCTCTCCAGCTCCCCAGCGTGCTCGTCAGCCCTCTGCACCAGATCTCTGTCAGCCAGTGAGAGACGTTCAGTCTTCTCCATCAGCTTTTGGCTGGCGCCGTCGATCGCTGCATGGTACTCGGTCACGTTCTGCGTGCACATAGGTGTATTACACACATGCAAACACACATACACATTTTACTATTTACAGGAACATTCCACTGTTTTGTATTTATATCCCACTTTCAGAATCCTTTAGCCTTGCGATTAGTCAAAGTGTCAGAACGCACACACACAGCTAACATTGTTAACTCAGAATGATTGTTATACCCAACAGAGTAACTCAATAGAGAGCCTGGACTATAAAGGCAAAGCTGTTAGAGAACACAGCTTATTCGATCTCCAGCAATCCACAAATTGCTTCCAAATCAAATTGGCCAGCTTTAGACACACAGGCTGCGTCCCAGGAATCCATTCATTCATTTCATGAATAAATTCAATCCCGGTCCTGAGACACTGGAGCCTCATATGAAAGTCTATTAGATTATGATATGTACCCTCTCATTCAGTGAGCCATAAAGAAAACCTGAGCATCACTGGACAGCAGGAACCCAAAGATTTTTCCATTAGCCCCCTTGACCCCAGCTTCTGTAACCTCCTCTCTGACCTCCTGACAATCATGGGTCACGTCAGCCTCACCTGCACTAGAGCATCCACCTCAGCCACAGTCCTCTCTGTTTCAGAGATGAAGCCTCTGGCTATATCCAGTGTATCATTGACAGCAGCGTAGTCCTCTGCCAGCCTCTGCTGCTTCACCTGGGGGCACAAGAAAATCAACAAGATAAAATTCAGCCACAATTCAACCTTCAAAACTGATTCCAATACTACTAGCATACTGTAAATATGAAATGAGAAGTGGGAGCACTAGCTGGACTCGATCAGGGGACTTAGTAGTTGTATGTTTAGCGTCTTTAATGAAGACATCCTGAAACATCATCTTTAAAGGAACATTTTGTATTTGTATTTAGGTTAATATGCTTTCTTGCCGAGCGAGTTGGGCTACATCCACTTTATTACCTTTGTGTTTTAACACAGGGGTTTTAAAACAAATACGATTTCAGTCCACACCAGCATTTTAACTGAATAACATAATTGATCTCTGTCTATATTAAAATGACTGAAAACACACATCTGGTGGCCAGTCACATATTCTGGGCATTTATGCGTGTGCCAGTGTAAACAGGAAGCAGTTGCAGAAGATGTAGTGTAAGAAGAAAGTACCACTACAGACAAAGAATAGCAATGGTGAATAACCAGAGAATTTTTGCATGGGCCGACAATGAGGAGGAACTGTTACTGAAAGTAACACACAGCGCCTGCGTGGGGTGACAACAAACTAAGAGTCGTCACAAAGCAAGTGTTTAAAAATCCTTTAATAAAAGTACCAAAACAAAAACTCTGTCAGTAACATTGTGTTTTTGCTTTGCATGTCTGATAAGACCCAACCAGGAAGCCAAATGTGAGTGTGTGCGTCATTGTTTCAAAACTTCTCAGTTTTCGCCCGGCCACACTGAAACGCTTCCCCGGAGTTTTAAAACACAAACGGGGACAGCAGCATTTTCAAACTTCTCCGTTTTAGGTTTTTGCATTCGAAAACATAGTAATGTGAATGTAGCTTTAGATGACAAGTTCGATACCACTCTCATGTTGGTGCGTTCAGTTTGGAGGAAGAGCCGAGAAGTGTTTAGCTTAGCTTAGCATGAAGGCTGGAAGCAATTGGAAACAGCTTGTTCACCAAAGTCCATGCCTTCCAAAACTTCTAAAGCCCACCATTAACCCCTTGACGCCTGAATTTTTTTGCAATAATTTTTTTTTTTAAATATTTGTTTTCAAGCTGATGTTAAATTAAGTGAAGATTGTTAATTTGTGTATAGAACATAGAAAAGATATAAATTCAGGTATGATGTAGGTATGATGCAAATTAGCGACAACTGGCATAAACAAGAAACCAGGGCCTGCAAAAGGTTCCTAGGTACGTATCAAATATGCACCAACAGGCATTGGGGGAATCCATGCACTATCT
>JAPMOB010237341.1:0-23896 GCA_029875015.1 Lepomis gibbosus
TATGTATGGACTTATCTAACTCTGGGGGATAAGGTGAATAGGCTAAAGTCCCAAAAAGTCGGAGTGTTCCTTTAAGACTTGACTCGAACTTGCCTGTCTTGTAAAACAATAACATGATCCCACCTCTGATCAGTTGGTCTAACAGATCGACACCTCCCCTGTCCTTGTTGTATTCAATGACAAGTGTTGCATGGAATGGATTAAGTAGTCCAGTACCCATTCTGAGTTCTGACTCTCCTCTGCTCAATGCTTCCAGAGAGTGCCTGGTGGATTACAGAGCATACAGAGACCCTGCGTATGTCCATTCACTTAATAAAAACTAGTATGTCTTCACGGATCCAAATTGATTAAGCTGCATCATTGCTGAAAAACAGTTGGTATAGGTCTAGTCGTTTATTTCTGCTGTTCGAATTCAGTTGGTGCCCAAGGGGGTCTTGCTGGGACAAACGTTTTGACACTGGACATGTGTCTGAATCTCTCTCTGTTGATTGTATGTGACGTGGCCGAGGCTGCTGGCTGTGGCCATGCCCGATGTGTAGATCTGGTGTGTGGTGGCGAGCGAGATACTGATTTGTGTCCGTGACCTCTTTTTCGTGGGGGTGGCTGCACAACAAATGACCACCATGTACAAACAAGTAAAAACCTAGCCATGTACATATTTTTATTTTTATTTAATATTCTGAAAATAAATATAGACCACTTACTCTTCAGCTGGATCAAGTCCTTCTTGGTTGCAGATTTTCGTTACGGAAATAAAATAGGATGTGAAGAACTCACATAAAATGCTTTAAAAAAATAGTATCTATATATCCATGCATCCACGGGTTTAGTATTCAGCGGCTGTGGTTGCATCTTGGTACCAGTCTTGGTAGGATATGTATTACTTTCAGTGTGTGAACCGAATCTTAAAATTAAACTGTCACATGAAGAAACCATTCAGAGTGAGGAAAACATTATGCTTCTTATCTGTATAATTTGTGCACAGATTAAATTTATTCTGAATACAATATGACCAAAAATTGAGATATGAACTGGTATCAGAAGTGTTTATATGTTTAAAAACCTATGAATGGAACAAAGTTAACATTAAGGCCAGCACAGTAGGCTTTGTGATCATCACTCGTCTCACTTGAAATGTAGTTGTTTTTTTTTGTCATTTTAATAACCACTCGATCTTTTTAAAATTGCTCTCAACGTCCCACATGGCAGATGACTGTATGTGGCCTTCGACGTTTAGAAATTAGCCAACCAGACAGCAGAAATATTCAAATCTTGCCAACAAGAATGCTGAATGATCCAAAGCAATGCAGAAAAGAAGTGTGATAAGATGTTAAGATGATTCAGAGCTCAATCTGTTATGAAAATAGTCTGCTGCAGTTCATGTGACAACGACTTGTAAAGGACTCTTCAGCACCGAACCCAAATACAGAAAAACACACTGATTAAAACAAAACTGGTGTCTTTATGATTCACAGATCCTCAAGACATTTTGGCCTTCACCAAAAGTTTGAGGTCAACAGAATGCAAATCATTTTGGTCTTCCAACAGTTTACAATGTCAAACAGATAGTCTAGCATCTTTACCAGTGCCAATAACCAAAGTGACACTTGGACAACCATTTATTTAAATATCTCTAGACAATGGGATGCTGTGGTAATTAAGAAACCTTGCTAAGTCACTCCCCTGAGCTCTATCAGAAAGACAGCTACATACTCCCAAGAAGCTGCCTTACATTTTACTGCCTCAGTCCTGCCAACTGGAGCAAAATTATCTTGGAAACAAGAAGTGGCAATGTAATCAAAGTATACTACAGTTAAGAGTCAACAGATGGAGAAGAGTCACTTAACCAGTGTTGATCTTTCTGATGCTGATCAGCAATTGGGATTCCCAGTGACATGTCCTGTTACAATTTTACTCTTTGAAAAACAGTCGTGTTTCAGAGAATACAAAAGTTTGCCCACTTATTTTACATTCAGCTTAAAGGAATACTCAGCAAAACCTTCAAATACCAAATTGCCTGTAGGCTTGAGAGGAGGCTCTGAGAAGTTTGTATTCTAGCTGGATGTCTTGCAACCATAACTTTCTGCTATTAATAATATAAAACTTAGCAAGCTGTAGGAACATGGCACCATAAATATACAGAAAATATAAAACAATATATTCAAGAATATAGTTTATTAAATGGTTCTATTACATTTTTGACAGACTAAGGATATCTAGTTGTGTGCCAAGAGGTTATGGCGTTGCAAACCTGCAGCATTTAAAACCTGCATAATAGTAAATGAAAAAAACTTAAACATGGCAATGCAAAGGGCTAAATAGGAGTCACCTAATATAACTCCAATTCTTTAAGCTCATGTGTATTCCAGTAATATATCACAAAGGGAATTGAAGAATTTAACAAAGTTACTGTGAGGAATATGACTAGAGCACAATATGGCCTAATCATGTACAATACATCTATCTAGTGTTGAAATATAATGCTGAATTATAAATCAAAATCTATGCCCAGGGTGCAAACTACAGAGGAGCCAGGGGGAGCTTAGCTACCCTTTAGACATCGCCCCTAAAAGCACGATTTGTGATATTTTGGGAGGTATTGACAGCATGCTTTATTGTGCCACACACATTGTGCTTTACAGTGCCACTTTCTAAATTCTTCCCTCTCATAGAGAAAAGAAAGGTCAGGTCGCAAACAGCTGAGAAGTGTAATTGTAGCAAAATGGCTACATAACATAATAATAATAAGTATTATTATAAGACAAACATGCCTGATACTTTCACAGTTAGCCCCATGCCTACATGCTTGCAGCTATGAATGATTCAGCAGAAAGAACCCCCCCCCACTCCACCCCATCCAGGGGAAAAAAAGGGCACCCCGCACACTGCCTGCGCCCAAGAATACTTTAAGTACAAACCCAGTTTAAATCTTGTATTACATTAGACAAATTAGCATTAGCTGCAAAGATGCTGCCAGTAGTCCTGGTGAAGGTCTCACATGTTTATGGCCAATGTACGACATTGTCTCCCACCCTAGTTGGTGATCCATTTTAGCATTTTGCAGAGAAACACATAGAGAGTTGTTTTCTATCTATTACTTTACAAGAAACAGACACGGTGGATATTTTACAATAAGGATCAGGTACAGCAACAGTGAACACACCATTGCAGATGTCATTCATTAGCTACCATGTTGGTTTCGTTTTGAATGGTTACATCATTAACAAGATTCCTCCACATGTGGCGCACCTGCTGCTCAGAATGGAATTGTGGGTGGAAATATCCAGGAGAAACCCCAACTTCATAAAACGTTCTGCTGATCGAGAAAGTCAGCACAGGGAGACACATACAGGGAGAGAGAGACAGGAAGAGGTTGGGAAAGTCAGTGTGTTTGCAGTAGAGGTGTAAGTGTGAGTGTGGGGAAAAGAGAACTGAAGCGAAAGGGAGCAGATTCAATTAGTGAGTAAACACCAACACAACAGACAACCTGCACTGCCGCCCAAGTTATCTATCATTCTGTGGGAAACATGGGACTCTCGTACAGCATGACCATTTTTAAACCTGTGTTATTGACCACATAGTTGAACACATTCACACCTGGAAGCTTTGTAGTACTTGACTCTGTTAGACACTGAACATTCACTGGGCCAGTTCAAATAATTCAAATAATCAATGACGTTATGCTGCTGGACCTCGTGCGTAAATGCGAACGTCTTTCTTAATGGGGAGAAAATTCATCCTATTTCAAACCAGCAACTTTTCAGTCTCTTCAAGATGCTGCTACTTCAAATCAGTTCTATATGTTAATGATCTGAATCTGAATTCCTTAATTCTCCCTGCTCATTGCTGTGGCTCTCAGAGCTCTCCCGAGTTCAAGTTGCCACCAGTGGAGTCACAGGCTCTCAGATGCTCTTGAAGAAACTCTTTTGCCCGGCAGTCTGACATTACATGATGATATGCGTCAGTCTCTGTGCTGCAGTCTCTCTCTAGCTCCTTGGCTCTGTCCCGTAAAAGGAAATGACTGAGAGATTATTCATTGCAGGATAATGACGGTACAGGAGCACAAGTGCCAAAGGCTCTTGATAGACTGCCAGACAGAGCAGTCTGCATCTGTGCGTGTGTGTGTGTGTTGATAATAGTTTACCAGGCAGAATGACTGTCTGAAAGAGTTGGAAGTGTCTCTGGCTGCACTTGAACATGATTTGGAGCTCATTCAGACATAATTTGCAGCACAGCGAGAGAAAGGGAGCAGGAGAAAGAGACGGTGATGCAAAATGACAGATTAAAAGCAAGGGAGAAAGAAAGACAGACTGCAAGAAAGAGAGGGAGAAAGAAAAAAAAGGCACATTAATGCCTTCATATCTAACTGGTTAAACAGAAGTGCTTATCAGAAATGGGTACCACATCGTTCAAGGGCATGTTGAAATAACATCCTCCCCCGGCGTTTTTTATTAAAGAAAAGTTTTCCTCTGCATTTTGTGGTTTTTGACTAAAGTGTACCAGAGCAGGCCATACCAACAATCGACAAAATTCGGAATTTGTTGAACAACATTTATGTGTTTTTTAAGGTCGGTAGGAAACAGGAACCAAACAGCAGTCTCCCGAGTCACTGTCTGATATTTTGTTGATCCATTTATTCACCCCTACCTCCTCTCTCTGGATTTTGTGGCTGTGTAAAAACATCACATCACTTCCATATTTATTCTATAACGGCAAGAGTCATAATTCTTATTAACAATAGAGGGCTTTGTCACTTTTGAGCATCTGCTAAATGACTGATGCTGTCGTTCATATGTTTTAAAGTGTCTGTAGTTGGCAGGTAGAGTGTCAAAGTGTGCTACATCATGAAAATTAAGTAAGAAAAAAGACATTTTCATTCTCAGGCTGATTAATCATTCGGCTACAGGCTGAGATCCAGACATCATTTGAATTAGAATCTGTACACATACACACAAAGTACATCTCCTTACATGGTATCCCCATTATCTTGGATATTTCCTGTCATGCTTGTGAATTTGCCAGATCCTGGTGTGATTGGGTAGTTATTCAACTCTGGATACTCCGGCACGCAAGAAACTTCTCCTTTCTTATTTGCAGTCCAATGTGGTGCGTCAAATAATTCCTGTCAATGCTGAAATGCCACAGGACACACCTTGTACAGGTCAGTGTATTTGGAGATGATAGTTTAATGAAGTCGAACTTTGGGCCAAATCCTGGAGATATATCTAGGTGATGTGCTTCTTCTTCCATGGCTCTTTAGGGGAACAGAACTTCAATGATGGCCTTGGTCATTTGTTTTAAAAAGCCTATCCTGCTGTACCTACAAGCGGCCAGAAATGAGCAACATGAATGTGAGTTCTTTCTTACCGATGCTGTGCAGGGAAACATAATTAGAATATGAATGACATGCACTCAAATCTCATCTCAAATTTTCTGTGAGAAATTCTGCTCTCACACATATACATGTGCATATACATATACATATTACTGCAAGTATACATGTAAATCGAATCATTTTTCCATGCCTGTATTGGTCTGTATTGGCCATCTGATTGCAGGCTGATCATGTGTGAATACTTTGATGTATGCAGATACCCAATGTCAACCACATTTATGTCCATGTCCATTTTTGGACTATGTTCCAAAACATTATGCTACCCATGATGTAAACTTAAGTCTATCCCCAACCTTTAAACCAAGTCCCAAACCTCAAATAGCCCTTTAAAACTGAACGTGAAGATGTTTTATTTTCCAAATATGTCTTTACTCTCCAGATCAGAATCCCTCCTCACAAAGATACAAGTCCAGCAGTACACAAACATACAGGCTATAAAGACAAAAACACCCTCAAACACAGTAGACTGAGAGATAGTGTGCACACAGACAGCATAAAAATAACAACAAAGTTATATACAAACTTAGCGTGTAGGTTAATTCACATTACATCAAGCACACACACAAACCTCACCTTTGCCACAAAATGCTGATTTGCTGTAAGTCACATGTCAAGATGTGTGAGAACATGCGCACACACACGCACACACATACATACACCCACTGTCGCACATGCATCCTTGTGCAGAAGGTCGCTGCAGTCACCCTGCTGTGTGCATGAAAGTATAAATAATAAATGGGGGATAATGTATGGTAAGCAAAACATCTGACCAGGCCAACTACAGCTTCTTAACCTTCCCTCTCATTTCCCTGTTTCTTCTTATCCCACTCTGTCTGAAAATACTCTCCATCTGTATCTTTCTGTCTTCCTTCACATTCCTCGTCTCCTCCCTCTCTCTCTCACCTTCTAGGTGTGAGGGTAGAGGGTGAATGTAGTGACATCACCTCCTTTAACCCCTCGGCAACCCCATGTTGCCTTCTTATCTTTTCATAAAACACACATTGCATTATTCATTATGCTACTACTACACATCCACACACACATAGATAGCAAAAAAAAAGATGGAGTGGAGAGAAGAACAAGAAGCAGATGGGAGGAGGAGGAAGGGAAGAAAGGGAGCTGTGGCTTTTGTTCATTCATCAAGCGTTCACCTCTGCTGCTCCTTCATTATGATACTTTCATGTACGTGAACTGTACTCCTCTTCGACAGAGACAACACTCTCTCAGTACAGTCTTTGTGGTGCAATACATGCATTTGAAACATGGCAAGAAAAAGAGAGAAAAGGAAAGAAGTATTATCTGCCCCGATTGCAGATTAATAATGCAACACATGCATTACTTTTATAGCTTTCCCCGTGTACATTGAAAAACACTATATTCCACCTCATTTGTTACGAAACACAGTACAGGGAAGTCAAGGATTACAGATGACATGATTAATAAAAACACAGCAAGCTGGATATTGACATACAAAAATCATTGCCTATATGTTCTTAGAAATGCATTAAACATACAATTCAGAATAAAGGTGATTGCATGTGGCTCAGAAGACAATGTAAACTGTTGTTGCAGATGTTATTGCCTCTAGATTTTGCTTCTGTTGGCTACAACGTTTAGGTTCTTATTTGAGTCAGTGTAAAAAACCAGAGAAAGGTGGGAGTTCTCCGGCGACTTTGTGCCACATCATAAGGCTCACATGCTATTTTGAATCATGATAATGAGCAATGAGCATTGAAAGAGCTTGCAAAAATGATATTGTTACCTGGATGGACCAAAGTGGCACAATATGAACACATGGCACCACAAATTTGTCGTTACAGACAGATGATTCTGTTTCTTTATATTTCATCAGTAACTATGGAAAGAACATTCTAGAAATAATAAAAGTTTGTTGAAGGTGTTAATGTGATTGCATACGTACAACACAATTGGAATAATAGGCAAGTTCAGGAAAATTCCAAACTGAAGACATTTTTAATCTCAATGAGGCTTTCAATATAGAATAAAAAAGCTAAATAATACAATAAAATAACACTAATCAGGGTCCGAAATGCATAACTAAGGACTAAGGTGAATTAAGATGTAAAGATGTTGTCAGTAATCTGTAATGGATTACATGTTTGCCAAGTGATGTTGCACTGTTTGTTGGCACATCCATACATATTACATGACCAATAATGTGTCGACATAAAACTGTGTGCCTAAACAGTTCCTATGGGAAATGCAATGAGAGCGGGCAACTGAAACCTTCTTCATTCATGGAATGAAGGCCAATTATTAAAATCGTATTTACTACATCAAGTTAAATAGTAACAAAAATATATGTAACATGTGTTAATAGTGTAATAATAATCTCTGTTATGTGTGGTGCTAGTGGTGTTTCTATTTTATGTGATTATTATTTGATATTTTCTGCCTTCCATATATTATCTTTGTTTTGTAAAAATGTGGATTCACTAAATGACACTTTAGACATTTACCTGTCTTTATACCGTGTCACAGATTGACATGTCACAAGTTGCAGACTATAAGTTGTGAGAAGCTCAACTAAAGAGTGATATTCCCTTTAACTGTTTTATTTGAACACTTTTCAGAAGCCTGAAGTGGTATTTCAGAGGAAACAAAGAAACAAAGCGCAGAGAGAGTGTTAGGATTTGGGGTTGTGTTCATGTTTTGGTCTATTTTAATGGATTTGGTATGGTGTCTTGTGTTTCCACAGCCTTGTTTGTTCTTATGTTTATTTGGTATGATCAGCTTAATTTACTTTTGCCAATACTGTCTCATTCCCTGTCTCATTCCTTGTAATAGTTCTGTGTCTTAGCTTTTAGTTCATGTCCTAGTGTTACTCCTGTGGCCTGTACTACAAAGGGAGTACATGCATGTAGTTATCTGCAAAATGAGAAAACAGAGATTATGGAAGGAAAAGACAGATCTCTGGTGTCCTGGATTAACCCCCCAGTCCGCTTTTGTATGGAATGATTCTTCTTACAGAAGCCAGTGTTAACGTGTTGAGACTAAATAATATGGCCCCTTTGAATAAACTCAGTTCAAAATTAAAATACTCCCACCTAGACTTTTGAATGGGATCCTTTTCAAGTGGTGGATCAGATATGGGATTGCATGTTGGTGAAGGGTCTGTGGTCGGAGCGCAGCTGAGGAGCACTTGCTGAATGTTAAGTTTCTGCTTGTGGAAAGTGACCACCAGATACATCAGTACCCATATTAATCTATCTTTGTTACACTGAATAATACAGTGTTAAATTGGATAATGCGGTTGAGGCTGTATCCACATGGGGTCACTGTAGCATGTGGAGTCTGACATAAATCACGTAAATCAGATCTTAACCCCGCAACTCTGACAGCTGGAGCAGATTTCTGCAATGTGGAATTAAATTTGTCCATCTGAACTTGCCACACATGAAAACCAAGGCTTACTTTTAGCACAGAGCCACTAAAGGGACCAAAAGGACACACGTCCTGCTGCAGCATCTCTCCCTGCACATCCAGCCTTCATCTGCTGCAAGATCCAGGACAGATCTACACAGCCACAGAACCGGAGAGACAGTTTCTCCTGTCATCCTGTCATCCTGTTCTTTCAATGCGACCACCCTAAAGCAGGAGGTAAGACTGTATGTATGTGTTTTCATGTAGTGTGTGTGTTCAAGATAATGCCATAGCAGCGGGTTGCTCAACTAGAAGTGCCTTAACTGTCAAACCACAACAACTACATGGCTGAGCAACGAGACCCAAGTGTGTCTGAGTGTGTGTGTTAAGTGATGATGAAACATGGGTAGGGTGCTGTAGTGGGCTGCTCCCTACCTTTCAAAAAACTCAAAAGCCTGCTGTCTTTATGACAAGCTACACACACACACACTCACACACAGCGATCCTAATTGCTATCTCTCTCCTGCAGGGTGAGAAAATAGGCTACCTGAAGGCATCTCTCGCCCACTCATTTCCCACCTCTTCTTCTGCTGCATTCTGTCTCTTTCCTTCCTCTCTTCTTCTCGTCTTTTTGCATCTCATTCCTTGTTTCCTCTCCTCTTGTCTTATTCTCTGGTCACATTTCATACTCTCACCTCCCTCTCGTTTGTTCCGTTTGTGTATTTCCTCCTGCTCTATTTCTCTCCTCCTTCACTACCTCTTCTTGTCTTCTACAAGGAGGTGGAAGGAAAATAAGGGAGGGCACAACAAGAGGATATCTAATCTTACATGCACGTCACTGACTTCTACTCAGAGACTTGGGCACACAACGAGTTGTCAGGGTCATAAAGGAAAGAAGGAGGTATGAGAGGAAAGGCAAAGGCAATCTAAGATGTCACCTCTCGTCTGGTTTTAACACAGTTCTTTTTTTTCCTGCACCCATCTGCTCTACTCCTCTCCAGGTCTACCAATGTGATCACAAGCCAACAAAAAAAATAATAATTTGGAATGAAAAAAGCATAAGACGCTTTTAAATTACACTGAAGCATGTTCAAGATAACTTTTTGTGTTGCTATTAGAAGATTGCTAGGAACCAACAGCTTTTAAGATGATTGTACCACCCACTGAACTGCTGCAGTGTGCTGAAGTGTTTACCCACCATATGAACAAACTAACCACAGAGGTAGAACAGGCATCCATGTTCTCTCACGTTATTAATTAAGAAGTGTTTTTTTTTAATTACTGTAGTTTCACATCAGCATGCCTCCCCTGAACAATATCCTTGTTGCATTAGTTTGCTCATATTTGAACATATCTAACATCTATTCTACTTTTTCTTTTGCCAGTACTTCACATTTTTATTCACTGGTGCATCTCTTCTATTGTCAGAGCACCATGACGGACCTTGACAGAATCAAAATTAAGTTAGGAATGAAAGTACCGGATTAATTTTGTTCGTTCATAAAAATAGAAAAAGTGAGATTGCAAACCATCCAACAATAACTATGTTTTATTGGTCCAATAGAGGAGAAGCACAGCGGCACCACACAGAATAACTACAACATTTGTCCAATTACCGTAAATGTCAAGTTTAGAAATGTACAGAAAAAACAAGAAATGCAAACTGAATACAGATAAAACGGTTATGCTGAAGCTGTGGATTTTGGATGCTTATCACATTCTTCTTCTTCTTTTTGTCATATTTTGGAATAAAAATCATTTTGGTGTGCAGTTATTTTTGGATGGTTTATGATCCAACATTTATTTGCAGTTTCATAAATAATTCCAATATGAAAGGACTTAAGAAGTACAGCTAAATTTCCATTCTATTTCCATACATCTATAGACCCACATGCTCCTTCACTTGGGGCAGCAACTCACTCCAGATCCAATTGGCCTCGCACTTGCTGATGCTGAGACTCATTACAGCCGCAAACTGCCCCACCACATGCTTGAGGCGACTACAAGATTAAGATATCTGAGTGTTTTGAACCACACAAATCACCAGGGTCACTTCGGCAATACATTCGTCTTACATACATACGTCTTGTTTGCTTCACATTCACGGACTGTAGTTTGGGATTATTTTGTCTAAAACCCAAGGAATTAAAATCTAATGCAAGAAATGTCGATGAGATCATTTGTAGCTGCTAATCAATATGTATCTCTATCACAGACTTTTCATCAGCATGTGAAGTGTTGATCCCCGGACAGAAAGATGTGGGGCAAATTAATGAAATTAACAATTTAAGGCCACTTTGACAGCTCTTTAAGCCTTTAGCCAAGTGCTAATGCCTAATTTATTAATGTCATTTGGAGTCATGTGTCTGTCCACTTGATAAATGTAAGCCTCATATTCACTGTCCTTTTAGCTGTGTGTTTGGTCTCCACCACCTCCTGAGGGAAATACGTAGCTGACACTTCAGCTGCTCGATGTTCAACTTTCTTCACAGCACGTCTTTACATTGTGTCTCTGCTGTCTGGTGCTAGACGGCTATTACGGTATGCTCTGCTTATGTGAGGTGAAATGAATAATTGGTGAGAATGATGAGACTCAACCAGGCAAATGTGAATTAAATAGGAACAAAAAATAGGATAAACACTGCATAGAGCTATTCAGAGGTGTTGAGTTAAGCCACATGACTTGGACTCAAGTCAGACTGGAGTCACAAATATGACAACTATAAACTTGACTTGACCAAATGAAAACAGACCAGCAACTTGATCTGATTTCATACCCTCCCCAAGCCCAAATATAAATTATTATATTAAGAAAAACAGTGTGCAGTGCATCAGCTCTTCATGTAATTCATAAAATTATATGACAGTTGTTGTGTGACACTGCAATTTTGCCATTATTCTGTACAGGTTAATGCTTTATTGAATAAATATATATATATTTTTTTTTACTCTTATTAAAAAATTAAAATGGTATTAAAATTGGTGAAGAGCACATTATGACTCAAAGATTAGGACTTGAGACTTGACTTGGGACTTGTTGGTCTTGACTTGAGACTGGACTCAGACTTGCCTGTCTCAACGTGGGACTTGACTTGAGTGTTAAGACTTGTGACACTGAAAACAATGACTTGGCCTCAGGAGCTATTGTTTTATTTACTGCTTTTGTAGTTGGGTGTTTTCATTATTAATGGTTTCAGCACTAAATAAGCAGTGATTTTTTTTACATTTCACTGAGCCATTTGATTCAACAATAACTTCATGGGAGCTTCAGTAAATAATGAAAGCCATTCATCCATTATCAAAAAGTTTTAGGATTTAACTTTTGTTCTTATGTGCAAAGATAGAGCTGTTTCTCTTTGCTGACAGATTTTCAGACTTGTGTGAACCCTGAAATGTGGATAAGGCAGAGTTGTCATGATGCTGCTGCTTATAATAAACTGCCACACTGCCACGATTAACAAGGCCAGCTCTTCAAGATGATTGCAGTGCATCCAGTGTGCAGGGATGTTAGCTTCTCTCTCTGCTTTATATTCAGCTCACATTGGGTGTAAACTCAGTGTATCGCTTTCTCTCCTGTCCCAACCTCCTCTACATTCTTTTCATACTCAGTGAGAGAAAGAGAAAGGGAGAGATAGAGGGTTCAGAGGGCTGCCCTCAGGCGTACACACAACACACACATACACAGATGCACACACACATACACACACACAGGTTATCTCAACTCCCTGGCTGGTTTACTTGCTTTATTCACACAGCCTGCCATATTGCTCGACTGTCTCAACAAGGCATATTCTAACTTTTTGTTTAACATACAACATTAAAAAAAAATATATTGAGATAGATAAATGGAACCTTATTAATTTTAGCTTTTAGTTTATTTTTAAGAAATGACTCCCAAGGTATACATTTTTAGAAGGTCCTCCTACCCAAACAAGTAAAACAAACATTTCACCAACTATACATCTGTAATGATTCAAATAGATTCTATAGATTTGAAGCTGACATGGGGTCACAACAGCACTAAAACATTCTACTTTCCTTACTTTCCCACTCTTCTCTGGTTTAAAGTTCTGAAGTGATGGATCACTGGACCCTTTCACAATCTGAACTGCACAGTCTGTAGCAGCCGGATGCCAGCTTATTACTATTCAGGGTCATGACAGAGTGGAGCCTGTGCCAGAATGCATGGGGAGAGCAAGAAACACCCACAGCCCACACAACACCCACCCATGTCACGTCCACACTCACAATTTAGAGCCTCAAAATCAATTTACTTGAATTGTGGGAGGACTCTAGAGCTCTAAGTGCTAATTCAAATTCACAGGTAGCTGAATTAAATTGGGCGCAGATGCCTTCCAACACTGAGGAACAATTGTGATCTGGCTCTCGCCTGTATATAGCTGCCAGATGTGGCCATGTTTTGGGAATGGGCACAAATCCAAAGTCTGAGCATAAACACTTCAATGCTGATGACCAGTTCAATGAAATGCACTTTTGTCCTATGTGTGTCATTTAATTACATATCTGCCCTCTTTAAATTAACCACCTGGTTTGCCGTAGAGGTGCTTATGGATAGGTTTAAAACAAATTATGTTTGGATATCAAAGGTCAGTGGTGCTCATCGAAAAATAATGTTTACAAGTTACTACTTAGGAAAGGTTCCAACATTACATTACATTAGCATTTACTCACTTGGCTAACGCTTTTAACTAAAGCGAATTACATTTGAGGAACAACATACAAGCATCAACAAAGCATCAATACAGTACGAAATCTACAACTGACAATGCTTACTAGTAAGGGCAGCAATAAATACTAAGAGATAAGCACGTATAGCATCAATGGGGAAAATAACTAGGGGAAAAAGTAAGAGTCAGCAAAAAAAAAGTGCAATCTATGTAAGAGAACTGTAGATGAAGAAGAGCACAGGAAGTGCATGTTAGAAGTTGGGTGTCAGAGGTGTTAAAGGAGAAAGTGTTCTCAGAAGAGATGGGTTTCTTGAAGTTAGAGAGGGACACCCCTGCGTCTGAGGCATGTCGTAGCTTGAACAAGCCAGGACTGAGATTAATCGAACGCATTTCATTGCATGTATTTTAGTATTTAAGTTAGCATTTCTGGATAAGAGATATGAGAGAAAATATTTATTCATACCTCCTCAGTCCCAGGGCACTTATTTTGCATGTATTCAGCTTAAAAAGAATTATCTCTCAGTAGAAATATTGTTAGTAGTAGAGTTACTGTGGAGCAAATGATAAAACATGAACATAAAATATGGAGGGTAAAAACCTCAGAGACATGGAGGTATGCAGAAACATGTCGTTATGGCAGTCTTCTTTTCAAACATTGTCAACGTGCATTACTGATAGTGGAAAAGTGGGACATTTCACCTGCACATGCACTTTACTTTACAGAATTTACAGTAAATGGAAATGCAAGGGAATGACATTAAATCCTTAAGAGGAGGAGGAGGATGGAAAAAAGAGGAGGAGGAATAGCAGGAAGGGAAGAACGAGCCAGAGTAAAATAAGAAAAACATGAAGAATGAATCAATGTGCTTTTTCTGTGACTCATCACATTGGATGGCAGATCCCAATGTGGGATCCAATCAAAGCCTGCAAAACCAAAATAAGCACAGTTGTCACAGAAAAACGGGATTGCACCGCATCAGTGCTCCATGACAGCTGTCAATATCAAGAAAGAGGAGGAGGAGGAGAGATGATGAAGGAAGGGAAGGACAGATGGTTGGAGACTGTTACATCACTGATGCTATGGGACAGCTGTCAATAAAAAGGCAAGAGAAGAAGTAACAGGGATGACTGTGGGGAAGGAAGGGAGAGGAGACTGGTAAGGTGACAAAAACAAAAGCGTCAGTTGCCAAGAGTCAGGAAAGAGAGTGGTGAAAGAGGGAAAGAAGAAAATGACAAAGTAGAGAAAGTCAGTAAAACAGTGATGTTGTTGTCACTGCCAGCGAGGGAGAAGTGAGAAAGACAGAGAGGGAGTTACGTATTTGTCAGACAGTGCCTGTTTTCTGATCTAACTGCAGCAAACACACTTGTTCTGCTCCTTAAACAGGCAACAACAGGAGGGAAGTACACAGCAGCAAAGTGGAGAGAGGAAAGACATCATTTCAAAAAGATATGTCCGTGTCATATTTGTAGTTTTCTAACTTGTTTGCCCTCAAAAGAACACCTCTTTCTGGTGACTGGACTCTTCTTCAAGACTGTTGTTTGTGAGGGTATGCATTCGTTTGGAAAATATGACATGAAATATTTCAAAGAGCTTTGGAGGTCAATTATTAGTAAATATCCATCTATAAACAAGAAACAAAAATACTTCTTTTTCATAGATTTCTTTCACCTACAGCATGAGTGAGACTAATCAATCAGCTCAGATATATCACCTTGTAAAGTTTCCTTAGCCCATTATCTAACAGACACAGAGCAACATTAGCATTTATATTAGGTCATGTTTCTGTCCACCTGATGAATATAAGTCTCCATCAATGCTGTTTAGGTAGCATACAGTGGGTTTATCTGACAATTTTTGTTTGTTTTTAATAAAAACAGATGCCTGCTGCTACTGGAAACAAGGTTGACTGGAGTGGTGAGACTGAGCCATACAGTTAAGTATGTCTTAAAACCAACACTATAAGCTAAATTAGGCAAAAGGTATGTGTTTTTTTCTCATTGTGAGCGTTCAAAGGTCGTCCATGCCATCTCCTCTGATGCCTTCTGTCTTTTCTATGATTTAGTAATTTCACTAAAAGTAACTGCTGTTCAACATTGATCAACTCCAACTTCAACATGATCTGCTCAATTTCAGTCTCCATTGTTTTGTAGTAGAGGGTGACACGTTGGCAGGGTTGGGGAGTACCGGATTACATGTAACAGTGTTACATAACCTGGATACAAAAATAAAGCAACTATTCCACTACAGTACAGAAAAAAAAGCCAATCAGGTACACTTTGTAAAAACTGGCATTACACACAGGGATTACTTTAAGCACAAAGTTTCCATGAAACGGAAAGTGCAGTGCTATTTGCTATTTATGTTTCCTTATCTTGGATATTAAATTAATACAGGCTTCCTAGTGCAGGATGATTCATCAACATTTTAAAATCGTTTTCCAGGAAATGACACACTAAAATGTCAACAAGAATGCCTACAAAACAACATTTTTTGTCATTGATGGGTCAGATACTGCCATATGACGTATAGGCCCAGTGCAAAGCATATCATATAAAAACATATGACAATTTTCATGAAAATGGGATATTTTATAACTGCATGTTTCTCTAAAAATACACTGAGAAGCGTGAGGCATCTTTCATACTCTCTTGTCTTCATTTGCGTATTTTGTATTGAAGTAATCCAAAAGTAACTAAAAGTAATCAGGGTACATTACTTTTTTTGTCGTACTTATATTACGTTACTGATTGCATTTTTTTAGTAATTAGTAATTGTACTGAATTACATTTTTAAAGTAATCCTTCCAGCCCTGCATGTTGGTGCAGTGGTTAGCACTGTCGCCTTACAGCGAGAAGGTCTTGGGTTTGAACCTTGGTCGCCCCATGCCTTTCTGTGTGGCGTTTGCATGTCCTCCACAGGTTTGTATTGGAAGGGTGCTTTTGCTTCCTTCCACTGCCCAAAGGCATGCAGGCTAGGTTAGTTGGTGATTCTAAATTATCCTTAGATGTAAATGTGTGATTCTTTTCTGTGTACCCTGTAATAGCTGTCGACCTGTCCAGGGTGTACCCTGCCTTTCGCCCAATGCGGGATAAGCGGGTATGGATGATGGATGGTTTGTAGTAGCCCACACCAACAAAGAAGAAGAAACTCAACCCAGTGGAACATAGAAAAACCATCAGCAACTAGCAATTTGGTGGTGTAATTGCAGGGCGACGCTGACACCACTGCCAAAGTATAAATGTCCACAATAGCACGTAGCCCACATCATCTGCTATAGCATAGACTCGATGCAGAAGTATTAATTGGCCTTAAAAGGGTGGTGTTTCCAGAATGACATAATACAACTTATTTCACCAAGCATTTACTGTTTTTTTGATGAACACAGCGCCCCGAACTACGAATGCATTGAACTAGCATTTTGCCAGTTTTCTCTCAGAGGGACAGTAAAGTAGATTGATTTAGGGTGCTTAATATATTACAATGTAATGCTGTGCAGATCACCCCTAACCCTCCATTCACATCTCCATTGTCCCTACACCCTCAGCCCCTTAACACCCCCTCTCTGTCTCTCTCCGAATGAAAGCCTTCATTTAATAGAAGCTGTTGCGGCACTACTGGAAGTCTACTAACGGAGAGAGAGAGTTAGAGAGTGAGAGAGAAAGAGAGAGAGAGAATGGGTTTAGTGGGGATAAACATGCAAGAACTGGGTCACCTCCCATGACCCTCCATATGCACATTTCAGAGCATGCAGACAAAATAGGTATTCATTTAGGTGTTCACTTTTTTTCAGTCTGAGGTAGAACATGTTTATTAATTCATTTAGGTTATACAAGTGGGTAGCAGATCTCATCCTATCCCCCACACCTCATCATTTTACTATTATCAACATTTTTCACTCAACTCTACTAATGGGACTGCATTTGAATGTCTCCATTAAGCCATCACAGAAAATAAGGAGGAATGGGAAAGAAAAGAAACTATTCAGTGGTTTACAGGGTGACCGTCTACCAACTGTATGTCTGGCTTCTTTGTGAGGACGAATCAGTGGATGAGCAACTACGTGGGTGCAAATTACACTGCATGTGCACGTGGGTCTGTCCTAAATGTGTTTACAGTGTAAATTAACCCAAGATCCAATTAAATTGATTGCACTCCACTTTACCAATCAATGTGTGGAGTTGATCACATTTAACAAAGTAAGCCATTCTAATCAACACATGGCAACTTTGTTAACAAAAATGAAATCTCAGTTGCACCGTAGCTGTTATGTGTGTTATTGGATTCATAGCCTGGTTGAGTTGTATGCTTTTTTTTCAGTGAAAGTTATTTAGACTTTGAGAAGTGTGATTGTGTGCATGTTTGTTTTCTGGCTTGATTGCAGGTAACAACATTAAAACATAGAAGAGCAGCTGTTGCCTGCAGTAAGCTGGTTGGCTGACTTTGAGATTATGTAATAAAACACAAGTATACGATGATGATGGCAGGTTACCTCCTGCATTTAAGATTAAAACACAGGAAGCAGAAACAACCTGTGGTTGAACTAAGCGCTATAGATTATTTTAGCCTCTCTAATAATATTTTGTATTTCCAGCGTCTGGTCCATCTACTCCAAACATACATAAAGAGTGGTGTCATTGTCTTGCCCAAGAGAGCTGTAGACTTTGAAGTTGAATCATAATCCAGTCACAATAACAACAGCTTTAACTTTGTTATGACCTAGTAAAATCTCAGGACAGTAAAAGAAAATATAAGACAGCAATACGAAGACCTTGCATAGTCACACACCTTGAACGTTATTAAGGCTTTACATTGAAAGGACTTGGCCTTAGCTATATAAAATACACTTTTAGCACCATGGCTGGAATAACCTGCCAAGGGGTCCAGGGGCAAAAATGAGCTGTTGGTCTGTAGAGAACCCCATATCACAATGTGTTAACATTCAACTAATTAACCAGCTTACTGAGAGAAACCAGGTTAACACAGGTAATCACAGAACAAGTTGATATAAATCAGAAGAATACATATATCTGGTCAGCAATCAGATTTCATCCCTGCCCAATCTTATTTTGGAAGCATGATTTACTTATTGTAAGTTTATTAGAGATAAAAGACGCTGTGTCAGTGCTGAGGTCCAATGAGAGGACAGGCAGACAGACAGCACCTGTCCTCTCCATAGCACCATAGCACAAATAGTCAAATGTTCATTTTATGTTTAAATGCTTCATTCAGACACTGACTTATTTAGACTTTTAGAGGCTACTTTGTGTTAGTTTCAGTCCAGATGGCCTTTGGATGGAATCATTTCAAGTACAAGGCAACACTGTTACTTTCCTTGACTGAAGTCTTTGTCATGCACATGCATGCATGTAAAACACTGATTAGAAACCCTTTGACCAAAATACATGACCAAGAAATCTGTTTTCCAGGAGAAATCTAGCTGTTTTTTTCTGATCTTCTTCCCCAATCATCTATCCAGGTTTCTTGTTTACATAATGCTTAAGAAATCAGCATACCTGAGAAAGCTGACTGTGGCACATTATCAAACAACATAATAAAGGTTTTAAAACTACCTTTTCACAAATGATTGCTTTACATAAGAGGGACTCAGGATAAGGTGGCAGGCACCACTTTTAGACCTTTTCATATCAGTTAATACTACACTTTAGTTGTGTACATTTCCAAACAAATTTGCAGTTGATCAAGTTACCGCATACTGAGTGACACAGTAAAGCACCAGCCTTTGGGGTCCCTGAGGGTCTGGGGCTCTCTAAAAGTTGTTTGCCGCATTGGAAATTCAGACACACTGAAGAGAAGACTTACAACTGACATGCAGTTTGTTAATTAGACTTGTTACTTTACTTGCCTTTAAGGAATTATCGCTTGACTTGAAAAGTACTCTTCCAAGCTTTGAGATTTGACAGGGACTTGTCTCAAAGAACTTAAAAGCAGCCCTGGTTGCAGCCTGCCTCATCTCAGCTCAGCCACATTCAGTCCCCGTCCCCTTCAGAAACCCTTTATTGACATATATTCAACAGTTAATGGCTTAGATTAGTTTGGTAGAAGAAAGAGTTTGAGTAAGTGGGAATTACAAAGCAGTGAGCAGTCGGAGGACCCTAATGGATGTGTGTATTTGTGTCTCTGCAACTGTATTTTGTGGTGTAGAGGTGATCAGGGACTCAGATGAAAAACAACCACAACACAGGAAACATAACGGGAGTCAACAGACAAAGAAAGACTGGCATAATTTCCCCTCTTTTTCTCACCTTGTTTTGTCTCTTCTTCGCTTTCTGCCTCTGTTTCCACTTCCTACCAACCGAGCTGTGTTGAAACCCTCCAAACGCTTGTCATTCCATGTGAAATTTCATAGGTAACAAGTTGAGAGGATTGAGTGCACACTGTGTGTATATGTGTGTATTTGTGTGTGTCTGTATATGAGACAGAGAGATCATGCGTGCATGAGAGAGGCACAGCACTGTGGGTTAGAAATAGCAGAATATGAGAGCTCTTTCATCCTGAGGCTTGTGTCTAGTTAGTGCAATGCTTCTGATTGACTCCGGAGGTGGTGTGTGTGTGTGTGTGTGTGTGTGTTTTATTCCAGCCTTCTTCAAATGACTCCGTAGGTGACGGCACATACTGCGAGTGTGAGTATCACTCTGTGTATGTGTGACCTATTTTCCAGCCATTACCCTGTTTTTGAATATTTTGTCAGGTGGCACAGCAGCAATCTAAACAGCTTTAGTAGCTGCTGCCGAAATGACTATTCTACCGTTGGGTGTCCCCATTTCCCTCTCGCTCACTCCCAGACTCTATTTTTTCTTTCTTTATGTTTTTCTACTCTTCCTCTATCTCCCCTGTCTTTTTCATCACTCTGTGTGGCTGCAATCAATTTTTTCCTCTTGACTTACTGCCTCATTCTCAATTTCAGTTTTCATTTTAAATAAATCCATAACTGTCAAACACCCTTTTGCTAAAGAAGTTTGTAAACTGCAGTATTTTAAGATGTCTAAATTGGATAATCTCTACATTCATACACTTATTTTGATTGGCTGTGTAATTTCATGTTTTGACAAATGAATTAAGGGCAAACTAAGATGTTCACATAATATTATGATACACAAAGCAGTGAGCGTAAATGAGTGCTTGGTATAACCTGTAAAGTATTCTCAGGTTCATCTAAAAAGTGAAAGATATTTACAAATACATTTGTTGATCAACTCAATAAGAGTTTGAGTGATTTTGCATTTTCAATAAATGCATTGTGATTACAAAATGTTTTTCCAATGTCAAGAAAAAACATCAGATGTCTGGTTCTCACAATGAAGTTTTGTAACTCCCAGCTGACTGGACTTATTGGTGATTACTTATCTTGGTAAGACAGGACATTTCCTAAGGTGAGAAGAGCCCTAGATGTAGATGGGCCACTTGTCAGAGATTCAAGCCCAATTTCACATTGGCTAAAGTCAGATTTTAGTACAGTGATTTATTTCCTTCATTGTTTGAATGTTTCTGAGTTGGTTCTTCAATGTTATATTTTTTTTATTTGGTGTGTGCTTGTTATCTAACTGCTGTAGAGTGTGTGAAGGTGGAGTTGTATGTTTCAAAAATGTGGTTCAGGTTGGAAAGTCTGTAAGGAGGCATACGAGAAGGGAAGAACTACCCAAAGTATACTTTATCCATAAAAAGAAGGCTGCAGTTGTCTTGGGCAGCTCTCAGGTGTGAATATGCAACTCAAGTGTGTGAAGCAGGGTGTTTGTGAAACAGCACATGCACACTCAGCAAATGCTCCCCATGAGAAAATGGTTTAAAAAAAGAGGAGTCGTAATGCTGGTTTTGTTAAAAGTAGGTTACAAACTCAGAATGCGCTGCGTCTTTTGACTTTTGTTGGCATAAATAGGGCCTACGAGAAATTAATTTTAGCTGAATCCTCTGAGATAATTATGTCCTCTACCATGAATTCCTCATGTATGATGTCTTTTACTTATAAATGAATAAACAACGCTTCTATTTGGGGCAATAATTATTAGTTTCCTCACGCCGTCAGTAGTTGCTGAGATGCCGTGTTGCCCTGTGGAAATTCTAAATAGGTTTTAGAACAGCCGTCAGCAAGACGGGGGTGAAAAATGTGTCCAGACAAGAACTAAATTAGCTAATCTAATTTTATGTCCTTGCATGTGTGTGCCTTGTCCGTGTGCATTTGCTGCTGTGTATATTTGCCTGTGTAGCAGCCATTATGTGCTTGTGCCTTAGTGTACACCCATTCCTGCACTTTGTGTGCTGTAATTGAGCCATCGCTTGGTGAATGTTGCTTGAGCACACAACAGCTTTCTAGCTAGCTAAACAGTCGCTATAATTGAAATTAAAAGGTAACCACATTCATCATGCTGAGCTTGGGTTTAATTGAAATGTATGTTTGTTTGTGTGCATCTGAGAGAAAGAGAGGGAAGGAGGGAGGGATAGAGAGACAGCAGAGAACAAAAGCGATAGAGTGAAAGATGGAGGGAGACAAAGTTTGTGTGAATGTTAATGAAAATGTGTGCGTTTGTGTGTGAGTGTTTGAAAAGGAGTGTGAATGTGTAATGAGGCTGGGAAGCTAGGACTCCATATCTGTACCTGTCTTGGTGATAAATAACATGGGAGACAGATAGCATCCACAAACACCTTACCTCCCCCCTCTTCCAGCCTTTCTTTCACTTTAACACATTTCTCATCCAACTCTCAGTTTTTATATATATTTTTAGTTTCACTCCCTCTCCTCAAGCTCCAAATGCTATTCAACATGTTAAAGGGATAATTCAACATGTTGGAAAATATGCTTATTTCTCTCTTGAGGGCAGGGGGAAACAGCTGGCCTGGCTCAAAGTTCAGACATATGTCTGCTAACACTTTGTTAGTGGTGGTGTGGAAGAGGAAGGATCACACTATTTAGCATTGAAACTCATCGATCTTTTACAGGTACTTTTTAAAGTTGTTTAATTTGCTATAGTTGAGTAGATAATTAGCTAACCTGCAGACAGACAGTATATATATGGTGAATTTTTTTTTAGTAGCTTTTTGGACTTAAGGGCCGGGCAGCCATATCAATATAACCCTGCTACTGTTGAATAACCGATGCTAAGCAGGTTTGGGGTTGGCCAGTACCTGGATGGGAGACCTCATGGGAAAACTAAGTTGCTGATGAAAGAGGTGTTGGTGGGCCAGTAGGGGGCGGTCTTCCCTCTGGTCCTAATTATAAGATCCCCATGCCCCAGTGCGGACTCACTGTGGTCATTTTAGATCCCATGGAGCTTGTTGCAAAGAGTAGGAGTTTCTCCGTTGTCATGGCAACATTCCCAACCTGGCTTTCACCATGTGGCCATCTAATCATCCCCCATAGTAATTGGCTCTATTTCTCCCTCCCTGTCCGCCTCGAGCTGATGTGTGGTGAGCCTTCTGCCACTAAAATGGCTGCCGTGCATCACCCAGGTGGGTGCTACACATACTGTAGGTGGTGATTGAGTTGAGTCCACCCGACTTCACTGTGCTTTGAGTTTCCATGATAAAGCACTGTACAAATGTAATTATTTTTATTATTATTATTATTATAATTAGTGGTAGTAGAAGTAGCAGTAGTAGTAGTAGTAATTCAACTAGGTAAGGTACAGGGCAAGACTTTTTTAAAGCCAATGGTTGTTTTTGTCTAAGTAAAGGCTGCTGTTTGTGTGTTAATCAGTGGGAACATCAGCCTATGATAGAACGGTGACCTTTTAACAATACGAAGCCAAAAGATTCACATTATGCCCTTAGTCTGAGATTCTCATTGTATCATGAAACAATTCTAATGTTATAATATGATGCATGCCATGACCCCTGGTGCACATCTACCAGGATTTAACCATTGCTTCTGGCAAATACCAATACTCTTTCCTGCTGCTTAAAAACAAGTATGGAGAGAGAAGCAAATCCTTAAGTGATATCTGTTTCCAAACTAACCAGTGAAGATGCCTCTGTAGTGTTGTTTTTGGCGGCCTATTTTAATTTTAGTTTTAGTCTAGTCTTTGTGTCAAGCATTCATTTTAGTTTTTATTAGTTTTAGTCACGTTCATACTCTTTTTAGTCTAGTGAAGTTTCAGTCGACTAAAAGTCTGACCATTTTAGTCTAGTTTTAGTCGACAAAAACTGATGACATTTTAGTCTAGTTTTAGTCGACAAAAACTGATGACATTTTAGTCTAGTTTTAGTCAATGAAAATTGTATTTTATTCTCTTTTTAGTAATGCAATTCCATTTAACCCAGTCAATACAACATAACTACCTAGTAGTAGTATAAACTAAACCAAAATTTTCTTTTAGCCAAACCCATTTCAAACAAAATTATCTTATATTATTGTTGCCTTAAAGACTCAAGAATATACATCCATTTCAGACACGGAAGTGACGGAACGGAAGATGC
>JAPMOB010237344.1:0-10405 GCA_029875015.1 Lepomis gibbosus
ATGAACTCGAGATCAGATGAACTCGAGATCAGATGAACTCGAGATCAGATGAACTCGAGATCAGATGAACTCGAGATCAGGTGAACTCGAGATCAGGTGAACTCGAGATCAGATAAACTCGAGATCAGATAAACTCGAGATCAGATAAACTCGAGATCAGATAAACTCGAGATCAGATAAACTCGAGATCACTAACTCCTCCCGAGGAGCTTCACAGGAGAAGTTCCTCTCTGACTCCTCCCCCTCCGGCGGAGTCTGAGGCGGCTGTCCGACACGCCGTTTCTTTTCCTCGTATCTGAACACATTTACATCTTTAAAAACTTTAAAAGTTTAATTTATCCTCAGCAGAGGATAAAATCAGGCTCACTGTGGCTAATCACTGTTTGAACTGACCTGTAACCTAGGAAACTGATCAGGGAACAGTGATCTCTCGTGTTGTCGTGACACTGATGGGAACATTCTTACCGTGGTCGTCATGCTGGGCCGAAACAAACGGGCCGAGCTTTTCTTTATTAGCTGCAGATTTATTCTGACAGCATGAAGAAAATACGAGATTAGCAACATTTTATTAAAGTAAAATAGACGTCTAAAACATATTTCCACTGTAATTTTTTTATTTTTAATCAGGCTGACTGACCTGCCGGGTGTGACTGTGACAAGCCGATAGCCACCAGCATTTAGCCCCGTCCGGTTACAGCTTATTAAACATAACCTTCCTCTTTAAAATCTGAGCACTTTATCCTTCATTAGGAAAGTCCGGTCTGGCAAATGATGAACGAGCAACGCTGCATAATCTTAACGCATCGATTCTTCTTCCACGCCTGCGTTTTTGAGCCAATCACGGTCCGCGTTGGCAGCGTTCATATTTCTAGCTCCACCCCATTAAAATGGAGGCTCTGCCTTTATTTACCCGTTGCCATGGTGAATCGTAGTATCGGAGCTCCATCGACGAGGCTTCGATCTGGCTCAACATACTCACAGTTGATTGAACTGATTGTGATCAGCTGTTCGTTTCCCACCTCAGGCTCAGAGTTTGGTGAGCCTGCTTCCTGAAACAGGGCCCAGGGGTCCATGAGAAAGACCTCTATCTATCTGGACCCTTTAACACTAATAATAATATTTATTAACATCATCATAACATTAAACAGACAAGCAGACTCATGATAAAGGCAAGAAAACATTAGAAGTTACAGTTAAAAGAAAAGAAAAATAATTAAAGTCAACTAAAATCAGGAAAGGCGCTCCCATCAAAGTGTTTTAGGACGGGACTTAAGAGAGTTCACCGACTCAGCACCAACCTGAGCCGCTGACGCGCAGCAGAACAGATCCACAGTGTTGTTTCCAAACCTGCAGACATACTGGCTGACAGGAACCTTGATTCAGATCCCTTCTGAGCGAGACATTTTACAGCTCTGGTTGTTTCTACCTCAAACATATTTTTACATATTCAGCAATTTCTTTCTACTGTGATCAGCTGACGTCACATCAGTGTATCCGCAGTAACCAAATATTTTTTGTATTTCATGTCGTTAACTGGCGACAAACATCTGCTCTTACCCCGCAGCTTTGACGCTCATGAACAAAAAGATTTAATTCATTTGAAACTAACAAATTTGCATTAAATTTTTCTACTGAATTATTTATTTTGTTGAGGAAAAAAAGATTTACTAATGATATTTGTTAAAAAAAAGGTTTCATCAGAATCATTTTGAATTTTGGCATCGAGTGTTTGTCCCGTTCTTAATCTGGTTTCTTCAAGTTTCACCTAGAAGCAAAAATCAGTCTTTAAACTTGAAAAGTTTATCGTGATAATTATCGATATCGAGTGGAATGAAATGTTTTTATCAAAATAATACTAAAAATAGAAAATGAGGATCAGGCAGCATCGGCTGGTTTGGAGTGAATGAACTCGCTCGGTGTGGAATGATGGCTGTGATGAACAAGTAGAGGCTGCAGAACACAAACAAATCCAGTCACGTGGACCTACAGGGAAAACGGTTTTCTACATTTAGGAAGTTTTTTTTTATTTTGTCGTTTCCATCAACCTTTTCTAACATGATGCTTCAAAATGTGACCAAGAAAACGTTGATGGAAAGACGGATGAAGAGCGAGAGAGGACAATAAATAAATAATTATCCTAACAGAGGGACAGACGGCGAGCTGCTGCTCCGTGTTAAATCTGGTTCGTTACTGTTTGCAGTTCACTTTCTATTTCTTCTATTTGTTGTAACTTGTAGCTGCTAAAGTGAACAGTCGGGATGTTTAATTCTTGTTATGGTCAAAATCTAAACTTGGTGATTTTGCCGAAAGCTGATTTGGAAACACGGTTTAACAGAAACTTTCCTGCCAGTAAAGCACGAGGAAGTGAAACTGAAAGAAGGGAGAGAGGTGTTTTACGCAAGGACGCTGTGGACAATAAAGAAAGACATGGAGGGGGAAAAATGAGGCAGGGAGGCCGGGGGGTAAGTGGGGAGGAGAGAGAGAGAGGGAGAAATCAATAGATTCCTCTGCAGGCTCTCTCTCTGAACAGGTAATGTATTAATGACCTTTACACTCACATTGTGGAAACTTATCAGTCTGCGGCTTATTTAGGCCGGGCTGACGGAGCAGGATCCCGAGCCATTTCATCAATACCGCCTCGACAAGGCCGTTACTCAAAGCGAGACACCAGATATTAAAGCTTGATAGATCCGCAGAGAGCCGGGGGGGGGAGGAAGCCCCGCTTCATATACCCTCCGCCGGCTCCCACCGACGCATTCATAGACTCGGCTCTGACCTTCGCAGCACTTAGAATATGAAGCCCAGCGTCACTTATTGCCATTATCTTAATTTGGCCTGCAGATTGTTTATTGTAGAGGCTCGGCGTCAGAGCGAGCTGGAGCTGAATACAGATGGCCACGCAGAGGAGATTCAATTCAATGTCCCCGCTCGGCCCCGCCGACAGGTCGCAGTGTCGGACGGGAGGAGGCGGCGGCGTACCGGTACCCGATAGGCCGTCGCCACCTGGGCGGAGTCACACGTGTCGGATCGGATGGGAAGCGTTCATTATTCCGCAGCTCCCGATCCTGGATACAGCCGGTTACACGCTAATAAAGATCAGAGCAGCGGAGGACAAACACCTGCTGATGTCAGGTAACGGAGATTGATGATCTGCGTCCTCGAGTGCGTTCACACCGAGAAGGCAAAACACTAAAGTTGACGTAGGACGCTGAGACACTTCTCACCCTCAACGGCTGCCATCTTGGCAGCGTGGCGGAGGGGGGAGGAACCACCAACGCATCCAGGGGGGCCGCCAGGAATATGGGGCCCCAAGACAAAAAAAATCAAACAGGACCCCCTCTGCACAGAGCTGTGACCACGTCTCCAGGACCTAACTGTCCCAGCAAAAGCTTCACAGCTGAACTCGCAGTTTAATATCAGCTCAATACTTAGTGCTGAGAGTCTGCAGACAGGAAGCATGTCACCATCTGCTTCCAACATAAACCGCGTCTCATTAACGTACCGACATGCAGGCTGAGGTCAGCTGCTGTCCAGCATCCGGCACACACAGGAAGGTGTTTTTACTTTATTAATTTCATCATGATCATTTTGGGAGAAAAGAGTTTGTGTTTGAATTTCTGTCATTAAAAAATGTTTCACTTTCAATATGTAGGTTTACTTTTTACTTACTAATGTATTCATGATCAATGATGATGGTTTATTTAATGTATAATATGATTTGATATTAGTTTAGAATTATTTCTTTGGGCCCCTGTCAGTTGCCCCTGTTCATTTTTATAAATTTAGAATAAAGTCCGGTGAGCAGACAAGCCGGCAGACATTTTGGCGGCTGTCAGCAGCGGTCAAATGATGGCGATAAAGGACTGCAGTTATCCTGGACTGACGTGGCAGGAAGCCGACAGACCGACACAACCTTTATTCAGATAAATACGACATCATTTAATTATACAGGTTAGCTCCGGGTTTTTATTCACATTTACAGTTTTAGTGCTTTGTAAGCAATCCACACTGCAAACCAGGGGTTGGTGCTGCAGCGCCCCCTATTGACAGGGAGGATCACAACGTGCAAATGTGCAGACCACTAAAGGGCACTATGGTTACTATGACAACATAAAATCCAGCAGGTCGGTGCTGAATGCATTACATTTACATTTACATTTATTCATTTAGCTGACGCTTTTATCCAAAGCGACTTACAATTGCTATACATGTCAGAGGTCGCACGCCTCTGGAGCAACGAGGGGTTAAGTGTCTTGCTCAGGGTCACAGTGGGGTTTGAACCCGGGTCTCTCACACTAAAAGTCGGTGTCTTAACCATTGCGCCATCCCACCCCACCCCAATGCAGAGGATGCTCTTAATATTACAGTCTAAAAACTTGACGTCAGCAGCTGTTTGCACTGTTTTGTCACGATATAATCACGTACGCACTAAAAACGTCTCCATGGGCGCAGTGATGTCACAGTAAATACCCTGGGACAGCAAAACTAAAAACTGTATCAACTTGACGGGACAGAAGGAGGAAACAAATAAAACTCTTTATCTGATAATATTATCGTCCAGCCCTACAGGATCGCTGAATTAAGAACTCATTTACTGCAGCAATGCTGCATGTTGAGAGCTTTTACTTTGAAAGTTTCCAGCCTGACACACCTCAGTAAACGTGTGATCAGATTCCCCTGAATTTCCTCAAGGACATTAAAATAAGCGTCCACAGGTTTATGAATGGGGATTGAACACGGGACGCAGACACGCACTGCAGCTCGTGTTTTATTACGAGCATGTGAAGAAGTGTCCTTATAGGCTGATCAATTAGATTAACCGGGGAGGGGGGGCGCGCTGGTCATACAGCTCTTCCACTGAGCTCAACGTGCACATGTGGATCCGAGAATTTCACATAATTTGACTGAAATAAAGTTCTTGCTGCTAACGGCTTGAAGGAAATTTGGCGCGATGTCGGACTTTTCGCCGAGCCGTGCCTCAGCTGTATTTTTTCTGACAGTGTGGGCAAACGTGGAATCTCTGCTGTTGAAAT
This sequence comes from Lepomis gibbosus, assembly GCA_029875015.1. NCBI lineage: Eukaryota > Metazoa > Chordata > Actinopteri > Centrarchiformes > Centrarchidae > Lepomis > Lepomis gibbosus. Next base: position 5,034 of record JAPMOB010237344.1, read on the forward strand.
ATTACATTTCCCTAAAAACTTACTCAATCATAAAAAAGGTATCTGTATCCTGCAACATCTGACATGTAAAATATAGATTTTACAAGATTTAAACGATTAAAGGTTCAGTGTGTAAGTTTTAGTGGCATCTAGTGGTGAGGGTGGCGCATTGCAACCAGCGAATCACGGTGCGTTCAGGTGCTCCTCGGATGGTCCCATGTTAGTCTGACTAAAAGCACAATTACTCAGCTCTTGGGACTCTCCTGTGCCCACATGGTTACAGAGACCAGAGACCAGGCACTCGGCAGGTGGTCCGTGTTCAGAGCTGTCAGCGCAGGACTCCAGCGAGGTGAGAGGAGGCGGAGTCTGCGTTTTACATCGGTGATGCTCGGTGCTCAAACTCAGTCAGGACGGACTCTGTTTCCCAGAGGTCACACCGTTTATAGTGAAGATGAAACTTTCATATGGTCATCTGGTCGCTGCCGTTCACATTCAGCCCAGACGTGTCTGTGTATATTTTCCTATAGGCCTGCACCTACTATACGTTGTGTGTGCAGCATAGTTAACATAATTATGGATATCGTATTGCATTTCTGTCAGTGGATCCTCCTAAATATCACACACTGGACCTTTAAGTAAGAACCTGTACCTTTATTTCAGCCCTGCGACGACTGTGAGTGATTTAAAGCAGTAAAAGCCTCCCTAACATGCGTCTCACCTGGTGCCGCAGCTGTTTGATGGAGTGCTGCAGGGTCAGGATGTGGCTGAACAGCGGATTCTGCAGGGTCTCCCTCAGGTTTCCCATCGTCTCGCTGTGGGTCCACTCCTCCCTCTGGGCCAGTTTGGCCTGCAGACGCTCCAGAGCTCCCAGGACCTGCTGACGCTCCGCGGAGGACACTGAGGACGAGCACAGGACGTAGAGTCGTCTACCTGCACCTGAAGACATCTGCAAAGTGTTGAACGAACTGCTGAGAGGACTTACCTGCCGGGACATTTTCAAACATCGTCGTCCCTCGCTCTCCGTCTGCCGTTCTGGATCAACATGATATTAATGTTAATACGCACAGATAGCAGAAACACATATATAACATCAGTGCAACATCAGACAGGTGGACGAACAGGTGACGGCACAGAAACACAGACAGTAAGGCGCCAGTGAGTTTTAGCGCCGACAGAGCCGAGTGCTGACGAACCGTCTCTTTTAAACGAGCTCGAACTAAACTGGACTCTCCTTTCACAAGTAGAGCGGCTTCAAAACGAGAACGACGGACTAAAAGCACGATGCAGCCATCTCCGGAGGCGTCGTGGTCAGACGGCGAGGAAGGACGACACAAACACTCGAACATCTGCCCGGTCGGATCGTTAGTGAGCTGATCTCATTTACATTTCATATATTCTGATAACACCTGCTGCTCAACATCACACCACATCTACTAATCTGCGGCGTGCATCAGAGAACAGGCAGCAGGACTCAACACTTTACACACACACGGGACTATAAATCTGCAAAACACTCACCTACAAATGAAATCATATATTTAGAGTCTAAATACAGACTGTTCGTATTAACATGCACAGCTCAGAAGTCCGATCCTGTTCACAGCCCTCACTCAGTCTACAGAAACATTTGTGTTGTTAGTCATTTTTATTTAGATTTCTCACCTTCTTCTATAATACTTTTATGTTTGTTTACCAAGCAGCTTGTTTTTAGCTGTTCGTCTCTCTGGAAACGTGCAACAAAGAGAGGAACTTAAAACCCAGAGTCTGATTTGTGGCTTTGGGCTGCGACGTCTGAATCTGGTATAAACATACTTAGACAATGAAGCTGTTTCGTTGTAACTAACAGTTATTTTCATCAATGATTACTCTGTCAATTATTTTCTCAATCAGCTGTTGGGTCCAGAAAACTGTATGAATTATATATAAATCAGTGTTTCCCAAATCGATGTCCTCTGATGTTTTCTCTTGTCCACAACTTGCCGTTGCAAACAATCAATTATCAATTTATCAGCATTCGACTTCTGGCTGCAGCTCTGTCTGCTGTCCAAACCTGGTCTAAATATTTTAATATACATGTAACCCGTTTTATTAAACTCTGAAAATAAACTGTTTTCCTGCCATTTTGTTTAAATAATTTCCCACATGAAAACAAAAAACACAATATATTCAGTCTAATGTGGAGTAAAGCCGAGAAAAGCACGTGTGGAAATCTGCAAACAGACTTTGGATGATTTGTTTCAACGCTACCTGTATTGATGACTCACCTGTCAGTCACCTGTCAGTCACCTGTCAGTCACCTGTCAGTCACCTGTCAGTCACCTGTCGCTGCCCTGACTCTTACATCTGTTTGATTTCACCTGTGTGTCTCACACCTGCTGAGCTCTGCAGACATCTTAGTTTAACTCGCACTTCCTCTGTGCTGCGTTCAGGTGTCTCTGTCTGCATCACAGGTGTGGTTCTCAGACGGTCACGAGGCTGCAGACCCGCTTTATCAGCTCAAACAGGTTGAAAACCAAACGGAACAAACTCTGCCGAACCTCTACGTCAAACACGGAGACAGAAACCGACCTGAAAGCTCACGTTTACGCTTTAAAATCTGTGAGCGTGCGCGCAGGTAGCTCACCTGTACCTGAAAAAACAGGAAGTGAAACTCAGCAGCTCGGGGGGGGGGGCTGAAACTGTGTGTGTGGAAACTAAAAATCACTAAACACAAACCTGTTTACTCCGTGAGACGCCTGAAAGTGCGTCTTTGAACAGATGAACCTGTTAGGAGCGAACTCCAGTCAGCAGGTGCATCAAACTATAAAAAAACACCTGAACAACAACCTGAAACCAGCCGCGACATCTCAAAACACACATTATCCATTCAGGCACGACATTAAACTGACCGTCTCCGAGTCTCTACGAGCCTTAAATGAGCTAAAACAACTTTAAAAGCAAACTTCTCCTCCTCCATCAGACCCCAAACTCCGAAACAGCAACACAGCCGTTGGCTAGCAGTCGGCTAGCCGCTAGCATGCTAACTTAGCTTGTTAAACAGCGTCTGATTAAACTGTCGCTGCGTAACTTTTCGCGCGCGTGAACAGTCGGAGGACGCAGCAGCCTGTCAAAGGTGAATTCACAGAAAACAGACGGGTTTAAAAACGGTTTCTGAACTGGTGTGAAACTCACATGAACTGGATCCAGTTCGGCACCAGTGTCGCTTTAATGCTGCGTTCGCGTGCTGTCGGAGATATCGACTCCCAGTGCGCGTTCTCGGTTTTAAGACGTTTAAATTAACGTGGGAAAGTAGAACCGTCAATCAAAGTACAGACAAAGGTTAAATGACTTTAACCAATGTTTCTTCATTCCTTTTGGCAATAAGATTTGTTTTAACTTAATTAAGTTGAAGCAAGTTTTAAGAACTTCAATCAACCGAAAAAAACAATGTTGAGACATCTGGAACACTTTTAGTTAAGTTAAATCTTTCAGTGGATTTAACTTGTCTCACAGTGTGCGCATCTTTCTCACCTTCTCCCTCTTTCTGAAGACAGTTTATAAAGTTAGGAATAATTTAATCAATGTTTCTTTATTCTTTTTGGGATATGTTGTCTTTCTAGAGCTGCTGTAAATGCAGACTTTTGTCTTCCACCTGTACAGGTAAAACATGGCTGACCTGTTTGTCTTTGGTTATGTCCTCTGTGTGGAGACGAAAAGAGGAAAGGCAAATTTATACGTAGAGAGAATTACATCTTTTTTAAAAGAATGTATGTTGCGTGATTTTATTTTTAAATTTCTATTATTGTAGTTATTAAAAGACAGATTACGGAAAAGGAAATACCAGCTGGTGAATTATTTAACTCTCTCTCCGTCCGTACAGTATGGTACATATAGAAGAACAATATTATGTAATGCAGAAGAAGAATATTATGTGCAATGATTTACATGTTTGCTCGAGCTGCAATGATCAATCGATTAGTTGTCAAATGTGAAATTTACTATTTTGTCTATAAGTCATTTAAAAAGCTTCTTAAATATAAATATTTTGGGTTTCTTTGCTTCTCTATGACCATAAACGGAATTTCTTTGGGTTATAGACAAAAGGAGACATCTGAGGACATGTTTGACAATTTTCTGACTTTTTATAGATCAGAAAATAATCGACAGTGAATCAGAATCAGTCCTTCACCTCAGCCTTCGCTGGATAACTATGACGTGGATGACTGAGAACCTTTTTATAAACAGTCTGTGCTGAGAACCTTCACAGAAATCAGAACGAGGTTTATGCAGGAACATTTTCACTTATGAGGAATTTGCCTTTGTATATTGATGCTTCATAAATATAGAAATAAAGCTAAATAAAGAGATCAAAATTGTACAAGTATACAAAATAATACAGTAATATTGTAATATTATGGGAAAAGTAGAATGCAAAAGTTATACAGGATATTAGGCAGGTTTATTTTTTATAGCACATTTCAACAACAAGGCAACTGAAAGTGATTTACATAAAACATAAAAGCAACATTGGTAACAAGCAAATCATTAGTCGCAGCCCTATAACAGTGTCATGTATGTAAAATCTTTGTAATCACATAAATGAAGCAGTAAATAATTAAAATAAAATTCCCTCATAATATGATGCAAAGGTTTTTTAGGTAGGTGTGAAACTCAGTTTAATAATTTATATTTATCAATTAACTAAATGTGAAGTGAGTGACAGGAGAAAAAATGTAAATCAAAGGTTTGTTACGTGGTTATTACGAGAAGGTTTTTAAATCACGCCACCCAGAGCTCTGACTTCCCATTTTCCGGATGCTTGTGAAGGCGTCTCCGTGTCACGTGACAGAGTGAAACATGGCGGCGTCCCGGAGACGGCTGGTGTGTTTACGCTCGGGGATGTGGATCCTCCTGTTTTCCTGCGTGTCCTCTCACCTGGACGTGGTTCTGGCGGAGGAGGCGGACAGCTGCGAGAACCTGAGACTCGGACAATATCCTTTAACGTGTGTTTACCGGCGGGCTCGCATCTAACGGGAGCTTATTTACCGGAAGCCTGTCGCTAACGCTAGCCGTAGCTAGCTTAGCACAATGCTAACAGTACAAACGTAAACATCAAGCTTTGATCGCGGATGTTCGTTTGTCTCCTGTAAAGGAGCTGAATTACGTTAATGAAACCACCTTAGTGTTTCCGACAGTTAGCGGACACGCGGCTGTTTAATCCACTTTATTCATCTTTAAGCTTGTAGTTAGGCGAAGTTCGCTTCTCTTTATTCATCTTTAAGCTTGTAGTTAGGCGAAGTTCGCTTCTCTTTATTCATCTTTAAGATTGTAGTTAGGCGAAGTTCGCTTCTCTTTATTCATCTTTAAGCTTGTAGTGAGGCGAAGTTCGCTTCTCTTTATTCATCTTTAAGATT
>JAPMOB010237347.1:0-11304 GCA_029875015.1 Lepomis gibbosus
AGATTGCAGATATTCTGAGGTTTTAATTACATTATTTTAACATAGTCAGTCGTGAACTAAAGTGGGCCGGTCTAAGGCATAAAACTCCAGGGCTGAAAATGAGTCCCAATCCGGCCCTGGTTTGGACTTTGGGTTTTTTCACTTTGCAAACTTGTTACATGCACAAAAAAGGTTTCTAACTTAATAAAGAAGAGGGGGAAAGCCAAAAAGCAGAATATGACCTCTTTAATGTTTTGATCTGACATCTCAAGCTTGTGGACTCGGAAGTCAGCTCTGATGTTCAAAAGCATCAAAACCTGTAGGCCTTAAGCAACATAAAACCATCTCTCCTGCACCTACACAAATTGTGTGTGGGCAGCAGATTCTGCTTCACATTTTACATAAACATTCATTTGCACTTCCTGGCTTAGTTTACAGCACCAGTGAGAAGTGGCTCTGGTGTGTTTAGCAACAGCTGGTTTGGGTTTGATGTCAAAAAAGCAAAATACATTTTCTCCCTGCTGGTGTGCCTGCTCCCTGCTATTATCTTGTGTTCCGGTATCCCAATGTGCTAAAACATTTGCATCAACAGACACATGAAACATTCGAATGCATCCATCCTTTTTCAGCGCAGATGGCTGTGTTCAGTGTGTGTGTTTAGGTTCTGTTGTAATTCTAAAGCCCGGTCACCGCAGCCTGACTCAAAGTGTCTGTCTGCTTGCTATTGGGTTGCCAGGTTGGAGCCGAGCCAGGGGCTGCTGCAGTAGATGGATGGCCAGTGCCTGCTGTCACAGTGCCAGGTTGGAGCACAGCCCAGGCTGTTGGACCGGTGAAAGATTTCATGGATCTTCCCTCTAGGGGCTGTTTGCATTTCATCAAATCACGACAACTCAAAGTGGCAGGCTGTGAATCTGCAGGGCATCATCATTCACCACGTCAGTTCGCAGGAGGGAAGATTTTTAAATGTCAGGCTCATTTTAAACACATATGTAACAAATTTTTATGTAATTCACTCATACGTCTGCCTATGTACAGTGACAGGATGTGGAATCACATGTATTGTATAATGAGATCATCTCATTCACACACTGGAGATGACAAGATAGCGAATCCTGTGGGAAGTTGCATGATCCAATTAGAGTCTATATGGAAATATGCATATAAATAAAAGCTGTATAAAAACTTATCAATTAAAGGTGAGCAGCTTTTATTATCTAAAGTATTCTATTAAATAAATAATTAAATAAATAAATAAATAAAGCAGTTGCCAGACGTGCTGGGGGAATTTTGCAGTAACTTGGCATCAATAAATTCCTTTTTAAGAGCAGACTGAAGCAGAAAGGTGAATGAAAAATGAAGATCACCAAGGAGAAGATGGACTAAACAGGAAAAGGTTGGCTGAAAGGAGACTAATTGGATTGGCAACATTACAGAGCTGGCAAACTGCTGATGAAGACTAAAGGCAATCATTTTGGAAGTTACTTTAATGATCAGTTTCCAACTTGAACACAGCAGTCACAAGCTGCCAAGTTTTAGTTATCGAGGATACTTGTTGTGTTAAAGCCGTTGCAATGCCCATTTTCAGGTTCATACTTTCATTTAGGGGTTGTACCAGAACAGGTTCACATGATTTAATTTTCAAAGACACCAAATGTTGGTCGTACTGCACGTTGCTGTGGGAACTCTTCACCCTTTGTGTTGAACTCTGTTTTAGCTACTGAGTGAGGCATCTCACTTCTATTTGGTCTTTATGGGAGATGCACATGTGCAATACCCAAGGGGGTAAGCCAGAGACCGAACAGTGGAGCCGACCAAAGCCTGCATGGAGGGATCCATGTAGGCCCAAAAATGACGTCAAAACCCTGTGACATCTGTCGTAAAAGAGAAACGTACCCGTATTGCTTAGATTTCAAACTCTCAGTGGATCTAAAACAACTATTCGGCCATCAGTGACGCTGCGTTGATGTTTGGCAGGTGAACCTTATTGGTGGGCCGATTTAAACAGTGACGATCCGAGTCAGACAAACCCACGGGGCCAAGAGACTTTTTGTTGGCACAGCTATGCAGCTACCAGAATGATGGTGTTTCTGCTGTTGCTCTACGTCATTAAACCACGGTGCATCATGCGCAGTTGACGCTGGTGCAAACAGGAAGTAGCCCTGTATTAATATTTTATTGGTCCAAAACTGGCTTCACTGCTCTCCATTCAAATCAGCAGGGTGGCTTCGTCCAGTAATATACTGTCTGTGGCAATACCTAGGAACAGACTGCAAGCCAATCAGAAGCTGGGTAGGGTGGGTCCTGACAACCAAGGTAGTGTGATCCAAAATAAAGCAGTCTGATCCTGAAACACTGTAAGTAACGTTTAGTTATAAAGCACCTTTCACAGACGAAGAGGGGTCACCAAGTGCTTTGCAGTAACAAATGAACATAAAACAAATAATATAACAACTGTACACATCTTAGAATCTTAGAAAGCAAGTTTCTTCAGATTACCATAAAATAGCCTAAGAATTTGGGGAAAGCAAAACCTTATTGCAAATTAAAAACTTGTCTAGAAAGATGTGTACTGTACATAATGATTAAAAATTAAAAAATGCACACTAAAGCCAATCGAAAGCCCGAGAAGGGGTAACAGGAGTAATGTGCGACCACCTGCTGGTCGTAGTCTTGCAGCTGCATTCTGTCGGTCCATGTAGGATTTGTTTAAATGAGTAAACAGTAAGTTGCAATAATCCAATCATCATGAAATTAAAAGCATGAAAAAGCACCTCCATCGGATCTATGAATGTTCCTGAGATGGAAGAAACCACAGGTTTAACGTGACTGTTAAACAGATCGGTCACATCAGCACCTCGGTTTTGTCTGTGTAAAGTTGCAGAGAGTTGCCTGCCATACATTTGTTAATGGAGGCTAAACAATTCTGCAAGAGGGACAGTTTTTCTAGCCTGTATATAATATATGTATATAATTGGATGTCATCAGCACAATGATGTTTTAAAGAAATAACACTGACAGAACAACCTGAAACAGCTTTGCATCCTGGACTGGAGCGTTTCAGTCTCCACATAACAGCAACGGCTTTATGTCCCTTGACTGTCTGAGGGGTCTCTAACGTTATTTGCCACACTTGCTGCTAGTCGGGCATTAGGACTGGGCTTGATGGCAGCATACTGGAGATTAATGGACAACACTTAAATGCAGAAAAAGGGTTGTCATATTTTTCAGGTTGAAAAATTGACAAAAGGTTGTTGACAGCTGGTGAAACCACAACAGTTTTGATGGATCGTCAGAGGGGCTCAAATGATCTGAGCAAAATCAGTCCTAATGTGCAGCCCCAAGGACTCAAACTTTGATCCTTGTTCCTGATAAGTCTTAGAGGGATCAGTGCAGTCCAGCTTTGAAATTGGGTAGTGCTTGCAGGCGTCCTTGCAGACTTTTGATGTTGCAGACTTTGCTTGAGGGAGTTACCCACAATTCATAGACACAAAACATTGAAAGAGAGGACAAGAACAAGTTCACAGCAGCAAATATTGTCTTATTCTTTGCTCTGTGATGCCTGTTGTGGGATTCATCATGTGCCATAAATGTAGTTTTGTTCGCACTGTTTTTTTGAAAAATTTATAAATATATCCTATTTTTATATTCAGAAAATGAGCTACAACAACGTACATATAAAACATGTAATATGAATGTTAAGTGCTGCCTGTCCTCATACCATTTGGACCCTCACTTAGATACTGGAATTGCCTGGATTTCTGTATAAATTGGTCAAAAAGTTTTCTATTTTTAGTCTGCTTTATATATTTTCATATTTGTATTGAACACACCATGTAAACATTCACAGTGCAGGGTGGAAAACGTGTGAGAACCCTTGGATGTAATAACTGGTTGACCCGCCTTTGGCAGCAATAACCTCAACCAAACATTTCCTGTAGCTGCAGATCAGACCTGAACAACGGTCAGGAGGAATTTTGGACCTTTCCTCTTTACAAAACTGTTTCAGTTCAGCTATATTCTTCAGGTATCTGGTGTGAATCGCTTTCTTGAGGTCTTGCCACAGCGTTTGAATCAGGTTGAGGTCAGGACTCTGACTGGACCACTCCAGACGGTGTATTTTATTCTGCTGCAGCCATTCTGTTGTTGATTTACTTCTGTGCTTTCGGTCGTTGTCCTGTTGCGTCACCCATCTTCTGTTGAGCTTCATTTGGACTTATATTCTCCTGCAAAATTTCTTGAAAAACGTTAGAATTAATTTATTCGTCGATGAAAGTGAGGCAGGGAAGCAGCCACAAAACATGATTCCCCCTCCACCATACTTCACAGTCGGGATGAGGTTTCGATGTTGCTGTGCCTTTTTTCCTCCACATGTGGGATTGTGTGTTCCTTCCAAACATCTCAACCTCATCTGTCTCCAGAATTTTTTGTCAGTATTGCTGTGGAACATCCAGGTGCTCTTCTGCAAACATGCAGCAACGTTTTTTTGGACCGCAGTGGCTTCCTCCGTGGTGTCCTCCTAAGATCTCTATTCTTGTTAAGTGTTTGATGTATCATAGAGTCGAGATTTCAGCATGACATTTGTGTAAGCTGACACTCTAGGATTCTCCTTATCCTCATTCATCATTCTGCGCTGTGCTCGTGCACTCATTTGCAGGACGGCCACTCCCAGGGAGAGAAGCAACAGTTTTGTGAGATGACACATGACTCTCAGCCTATTATTGCTTATAGTTAATAAAGAATTAATTGCTATTGGCAATGAAAATTGGAAATGTTTTCTTGTTGTCCACTCTGCAAGGCAAGATCCTGGAGAATGTGAAGATCTGGCATTTGGACTTGTTAGCGTCTTGGTTGTCTTTTCATCAATAGAGGCGAAAATGCAACTGTGATGTCATTTTTCTTATCCCTGCCACTAGAGTGCTGGTGACACAGGCATTAGTTTTATCCCACCTCGATTACTGTTCCCCTGGCTGATCAGGTGCAGCCAGAAAACATCCTTTTAAGCTACAAATAGCTCAAAATCAAGCTGCAAGACTCTTGGCTTAGAGTGGAAGAGAGGTTGGCATGCAACCTTATGAATTTCTTTATGAATATCTGTTATAGGAAACAACCGAATTGTCTGTACTCACAAATAAAATATGTGAGAAACCAACATTTATAGTGCTCTGCCTGCTACAAAGGGTTGTCTAGTTTTGAAAAAACCCAGGACTGATGCAGTGTGCAGATCTGTAACGTACAGAGCCATCAAAAAGTGGAATAACTTACCAATTTGTATTGCTGAAGCACCCAGTAAGGCCGGTTTTAAAAGCAGACAAACAAAAGACTTGAATAATAACTCAAACATTGATGAGCTTAGGTGAATGGTTTGGTGTTTAATTGTGTCTGTGTGTTGTGATGATTTTTTCTTTGTCAGTAGTTGCGTAATCATGTACACACACGATACTCTTTATAAGCATTGTAGGTATCGTTTTAGATTCATGTGTAACTTGTATTTCATATGTTATGTTTGTTGTATTTTATGTACTTTTTGTATGTTTGTTGTATGTGGACCCCAGGAAGAGTAGCTGCCACATTAGTGGATCCGAATAAACGAATGTACATAGTGAAGGTGTGGCTTTCTTTCTTTCTTTGTTTTTTTGTCACAATAGTGTTTCCTATTACTCCTTTTTTATACCAATTGGAACCCTCATTAAAGCACACACTAAAGCCTACAGCTGCTCACACAGTGTCTTAAGTTAAGTCCATGAGGGCGAAGTGCTCATGCTTTAGGGTGCAGATTGGACCCACGAGACTAACAGTCTGTGTGGAGAGCTGAAGTGAGGAGCTCTTCATGACGCAGCCTGTCTCGCAGGTCTTCAAAGAGCGGAGGCTACTCGCAATAATATTGCGACATTTTGTTCACCTAACGTGACCCCCCCACCGTTACTCAGCATGCCTCAATCAGTACATTTAAATGTACATGTTGTCGGTCAGTGTCCAGTCAACGTATCTGTCCTGCTGTCTCTGTCCCCCTCGCTCTGAGACACTTCATTCCCTCTGAAGCGGCTGTGATCTGCACTTTATCAGAAGTGCTGTCGTGAACATTCAAGTGGAATTATGGTGTTTTAAGTTTTGGTTTTTTTCTTCCTCTGATGAAGATCAGTGCCCTCGTCTCACTGAGTACAGTCCCACATGGTGTGGTAGCCTCAGGGCTGGACTGGTAATTTTGCATACTGGGCAAATGGCCGGTGGGCCGATGAACTTTCGGGATGGAACGTAAATTATTTATTTATAGAACGTTTTTTTTAAAAATGGGCCAACAATCGGCACATAAAGCATCGGCCTACACTGACAGTGGGCTGGTCAAGTCACATCTCTTACTAGCCCCCCACTCCTTCCCCCTGTGCTCCAGCGGTTTCTTGTGTTTTGGGCCAAAAAAAAGGCTAAATGCACAAAAATAACACGTTTTTTTATATGACATGATGACATTTCCTCAACAAACTGGTGCATAAAATTCACCAGATTGCAGGAAATTAAGTGTTTAAAGCCCAAATGTTCAGGGGGAGGACCCCCAGAGCCCCCTGGTTAATATTATTAATTATTAATAGTAATTCTAAAAATCCGAATAAATGTGTCTCTTGCTCTCTTTGTTTTGATTTTCCCCCCGGCACCACAAAGCGTGTGACGGGATGACAGTCCAGCGAATGAATGTCCCGTCAGTCCGTATGACTTATATTTACAGCTCTTGTTTGATTTGAAAAGCAGATCAGGTGACTAGCTCCAAACAATGGAACTTTCTCTGGAATGAAAACTCCAAAGAAAAGCAAAACACCAATAAATATGATTACACCGTCTAATGGGACTCGAATCCAGTGCAGACTGTGCTGTCCATCACAGTACGTAGCACAATAGAAAATACAGCATTCAATTTTTGATGCCATTAGAGAAATGCACCATCCCACAGCAGCTCAGAAAGACAGAGTTTTAAAATATTTATGAGTTTTCCCTGTTCAATTCTTCCTCTGAGCCCATTCTTTTGTGTTGACCAAAAGGTAAAAATGGACTGAAGAAACCCTGATGAAACGGCACCTTATGCATTTTCAATACAGATTGCGCAAGAAATGGTTTGCATTTTTTTTAACAGAAAAAAAAACATACATATATACACTGCATATGTGGAAAGTCCTGGCTGCAGTCTGAAACCCCACAGAGTCCCATTAAAGCCCAGGCAACTGATCTCAACTGGGCCAGACTGGAAGCAGGGGGGAAACTGCTAGCTTAGCTCCATCAAACGTGAAAAATCAACCTTCAAACTAACAATAACTCCAAAAATCTTGTGTGTTTACTCTTGGCGGGAATATGTGGAAAGGGATGTGCCTCTATGCGGCAGAAAGGTTTTGGTCAATCTGTCAAACCCCCTCAATCATTTCAATGAGCCCAAATCACTGACTCAGTGGAGCCTGGAGGACTCGAGCAAAGAAAATGCAGGATCTTCCTAAAGCAGCTGAACCTGAACAAACTTTCTCCGACACAAAATGTTTTCAGTTGTGACACAACATCATCCAGCAAGGCTCCAAACAACAGTTATCATCCATAAGATTTCAGTCCTGGTTGATTTGGCAACACCTTGAGTTACTAGTATCTGTATGTGCAGTTTAATACTACATTTCAGAGGTAGCAGTATTAGTAGTACTAGTAATATTAGCAGTACTAGTATTTGAAGAAATACAGAAGAGAAACTTGTGTATGCGTTTACAGCCAAACAAACTCATGTTGTGGGTAAGCATACACTCAGTTATCCATTGCAGGAATGGTGATATTACAGAATGTAAAACATCCTCCCTGCCATCGCTGAAAAAATGACACTCATATCATATAGAAAATGTAATTAAAGTCAAAACAAACACCAATAAATAAATACAGTATATACTGATTCCTTGTTTTCAGTTTTTAATAGTGTTCAAAAAAACATTTTTTTTTCTATGAAGACTGGTGGCGAGCGAGAGCGATCTTTCTGTTTAACAAAAGGTTTTTCTCTCTACAATGCTGTCAGACACTTAGAATAACAATCTGAGCCTGTCAGCGGCAAAAACAAGCACTTTAAGTGGACGTACTTTGACTGGAGCATTTTTCCCCCAGCAGCCACTGCGGCCCATCTCCCAGCTGAGGCAGAATATTTTGGTAAATAAGGGTTTATTTCGACTAAACCGGAGTCTGTGATTGTCGGAAAAGTGGAACAAGATGGTTTTGATGAGTTTTATTATTTTTCTGTCCAGTGTGTTTTATGATGATCGACGGGGTAAAATTGCTGTTTTTCTCAAAGGACTCTGGTGGGCCGTAGCACCCGTTTGTTTGGGTCTGAGATGCTCGGGCTCTAGTGCGACAATTAGAGGCTGTGATTGTTGCACACACGTCTAAATGGTGACAGCTAGGGTTACTGGTTTCTGTTTGAGTTAATTTTCTGTAGCCAACAAGGCATTAATGTAAAAGAGACAGCTGATCTCACTGCATCTGACCTGGTTAAATATGTGTTAAATAAAAACAAAAAAATAATAACAAATTAACCCTGAAGCTGATTCACTGTTGCTTTGGAGACCACATTTTAAAGTGGCCAAATGAGCAGTGTGAGTTCTGTAAGGATGACAGAGGAGGCAGACCGAGGAGGACAAAGGCCACACTGAAGGATTACACAACACATACTTGACCAACAGTGTTATAGAGTCCATAAAATATGAATAATCTCTTGCCTTCAGGGAGACAACACAAGGAAAATGCTGAAGAGACTCCAGCTTTGAATTATGCTAATGAGAGAGCCGGAGGACTGATTAATACATCATGCTCCTGGTGAGGATAAATTAAACTGCCATGATATTTCTTTTTAATGTAATTTCTATAATTAAAGAGGTTCCCTCCTGATTAGCTGTGAGAGCCGACAGCTACCCAGGCTTTCCAACTGTGACAGGAGTTCTTCTTCATTTTGTTTTCTGAAGCTCGTTGAGATGCAAATAAACAGGAGACATTTTAACTGTTTTTAAATCCTTGACAAACATTTTCCTGATTATACTTACATACTTTTTAATTGCCATTTTGAACGCAGGAATGTACTTGTAAAAGAGTATTTTTACAGTGTGGTATTTCCTCTACCGCTGCAAATTTATTAACTCAACTATACTCAGCAAAAAAAGAAAGCTCCCCTCACTTACAACTGCACACTTAACATGTGTTGAATATTTGCATGAACATAAAAACATTTATTCAAAGTTTAACATCGATCTGACTAACAGAACAACGTGTCCCTGAATGAAGGAAGGGTCCAAATCAAAAGTAACAATCAGTAGCCTATCCGGTGTGGCCCTGTGCAGGTGCTGTCACGTGGGCTGCCACTGCGAGTACGATAAGCTGTCCTTCCTGTGGTGTTGTCAGAATGGACATTGCCGCATGGCGCCTTGCAGCATGCCTAAGGCACGTTCATGCAGATGAGCAGGGACCCTGGGCAGTTTTTATAAATGTGACCTTAACTATAATAATAACAATAAATACACTACAGGGAGACAGGAAGGACAGCTGATTGTCCTCGCAGTGGCAGCCCACGTGTGACCTGCGCAGGACGCAGAGCCACAGCAGAAAGGCTGCAGAGACACATTTTTCTATTCCTGTTAGTCGCATCTATGTTAAACTTTGTTCAGTTCATGTCTTAGTTGTTGAATGTTTTCATGTTCATGCAAATACCAACACATGTTAAGTTTGCTGAAAAACAAAAGCTGTTGTAAGTGAGAGGACGTTTCTTTTTTTTTGCTGAGTATAGTTAACCGTGAACATTTTCAGGAGCACTGATGCTTAACTGATCAGTGCAATGGCGCATGTTATTAAGTTATAAATATTGCAGACCTTAGCAGTACCGGCTGGGTGTATGGATGGAGGTGTTGTAAAACTGTAGAAAATGGAATAAAACATTCAAACCCAATAATGTCCACAGTCTCTGAGACCAGAGAGCGTTATACTATTATATATAATATATTCTATCCTCAGATAATTACTCCCCATGCATTAATATAAAAGCAACTAATGGTTATTTTCATTATGGCTCAGTCTGCTGATTGTTTCCTCCGTTACTCCTCTGATTGTTTTGCAAAGATTACCCAGAGCCCAGACGCACAAGACTTGTTGTGTCCAAACCAAAACGGTCCAAAGCTCATTATTAACAAAACGTGAGAAGCTGGAACCATCAAATGTTTTACAACAAAAAAATGACAAATGATTATCAAAATAGTTGCCAAATGATTAAATAATGAACTAATCGCTTCAGGTGTACTTAAAAAAATAAACTGTATAAATATTCATATTTCATAAACTTCTCATTTGTTTTGGGTGCAAAAATCTTAATTGGCAAAGTAACTTAAAGCTGTCAGACATCACTGCGTCTTCTACAGTAGGGTAAACTGGCCGTCACTCAAACTGTGCAGGATGCTACACTGGTACATTTACACAGCTATTTTAGGTCTTTTGCCTTTTTATATCTGTTTAAAATTTGTTCATATGCAAAGTACATATCATTGAGGATCTATTGAGGGACTACTTTTTAAGGTACCAAGAATGAGGACCGAAGCAGGAAAGAGGAGTCTGTCTTACTTCGGCCCTTCGTCCTGGAATGAACTCCAGTCTAGGCTTTACGATTGGTGCGCTAATTTGCTGCTTTTTAAAAAAAAAATGACATTCTGCGTATGCACTTGTTTTTAAATAACGGTAGGTAGCTCTCTACATTTAGTTCTTCTTTCATTTGTTTATATATTTTAAACTCATTGCATTTTTAATTAAATATTTTGTAAACTTTCTAAATCTGTATTGTATTTTAATTTACGTAATGTGTTGTTTTTTGAGTTTTATTTGCGTTATAGATAAGCGGGAAGCTTCCGGTCTACAATATGAAGTGAATGCGATTATCTATGATTGACAAGTCGTTACCATGGCGACCTGTCAATCAGGCTAGAGCCGACTCGTACCCTCGGCGCTGTGTACATTTTACACGAGTTGCAGTACAAGCTAAGCAAACTATAGCTCCGCTCACGGCCGTTAGCTCCGCCGTATCGTCACTTCCTGGTTGCAAAAACTGGACATGGCGGCAACTGGACAACTCAAGGCTTCAAAATGGCGGTCCACAAACCAACAGGTGACTTCACCATGACTACGTCGATTTCTTATATACAGTCTATGGTTATACAGGACTCCCTTGTAAAAGAGAATGTGTCTCAATGGTACATTTCATATATACACATATATACACACACATACATATATACACATATATACACACACATACATATATACACATATATACACACACATACATAT
>JAPMOB010237348.1:0-19834 GCA_029875015.1 Lepomis gibbosus
TGTTGTGCCGAATTCTGCCTGCCTGCCGAGAATTGCATGCACCTCGCCGGTGCTAACGGTCATCTATGCTGAGAAAAGAGCTGGATGCAAATCTCGGCAGGGAGCCTACAAAATCTGATCTGCCGAATTATGCATCCACCTGTGCATGCAGACACTTTGCTGTGCCCATTGATCAAACAGCTTTATCGCCACATATATTTACTGCATGTCAAGGAATGGTACTTTTAGCCTACTAAGTGTATTAAAATACTAAAGACTCTAAACGTTCATAAAATATATACTTCGAATCAATTTATCACCATTGATTAAGTCCACAAAGAATTGTACAGCGTTTAAAAGCATTATTTGGAGGTGCATGCAATTCTCGGCAGGCAGGCAAAACTCGGCACAACACCTGTTCTCAAAATAAAGTATTAACACAAAGTAGGCTTTACCAAATACTACATATGTAGGCCTATAGGCCTGTTTTTCTGAGATGCAGTGAAGCACACAAAAGGAAACCCAATGGAGTCCATTACAATTAACCCAAACAACAGTCCTCACGCCCTGCGATGGACTGGCGATCTGTCCAGGGTGTACCCCGCCTTTAAAGGCTCCAGGCCCCCCGTGACCCTGTACGCAGGATAAGCGGTTAACGATGGATGGATGGATGGAACATTCCTCCATGGAAGGACGCAGACACTGGATTATTCAAAAACTACAAAGTAAAAATAGCCTAGTTGATATTTGTGAATGTAGTCTAAGACGTACGGAGTCAAAAAATATAGGTATGGCTCATGAACTACTGATGGGAGAATGGGTTTTGTCCCACATCAAAGACTAAAAGTCTTATTGTTGTTCTCTAAAAGGGAATTTGACATTGGATTACTTAAAGCAAAGTTGAAGTAGTTTGCACTATTGGTGAAAGTAGTTTAAGATGTAGCCTACTATATCAGTTTGATGTGGACCTGCTTAATTTGGGGGATTTGGGTTAATTGTAATTGACTCCATCATTGGACTTTCATTTCCTTTTCTAATGCACACGCATTGTTCTGTTCCTTGGATGAGACTGAAACCCCATGCCTTCATTTCCTTTGAAATTCTGTAGTATTCCTTTGCGGGATTTCCGGTAGTTTTAAAGTGGCTGTCTTTACTGTATATACCAAAACCTCCTCTTGATTCAGTGTTCATTCTGTTTATTACTGGGAATAAATAATGTGAAAGTATTTCTGTAACATCTCTCCCATAAGTCGCAAATGCAGTTTACAACACCTCAAGATTTCGTGGTACAAATGTGGGACTTTTACAACACCTACACCTATACACAAGTATAAGAAAGAAAGCCATTTCAAGTTACAACTGTGGTACTTTTACTATGGACAATCTCTAAATTGATAGGGTAAAAAGTTTCTTTAACATTTATTTTTATGGAACACAGGTAACATGTTTTTATACTTCCTATGAGTATAATGCAATAAATTTTATTTCCATATACATATGTAGCCAATTTGGTATAGGCTTTGTGTTAACACCTTATTTTGAAAACATGTCCGAAGCAGTTTGATAAATTGTAGGCCTATCCTACGTAGTGTGCACATGAAGTTAAGATTTCTTTGCCTTTCTCAGGTAAGACTTTGAAACTGCAACACTTGTCTCTGGTAAGTGAGAAATTGACAGAAAGAAGCCTGCCTGTCAGGACGCTCTTGCGCCGTTTCAATTTACCATAAAATTCACAATACATGCGCACTACAAATTTAGGGACAGCTGGATTGACCGGCTACTAACAAACGACGGCTCAATAGACCACAGTGAATAACCGAATCGGAGTTAAGTTGTTCGAGAGGTATGGCAGGAAATTAAAAAATGTATTCAGTTGTGGTGTATAAAGGGTTGGATGGCATAACAATGAGCAAAAACTTAAAGTAGGCCTGTATCATGCTGGGGGTGCCATTAATTTGCAACATGTTTGGATCCAAATGGTTGTGAATTAGTTGTTTGATGAATGAAAGCATTTTGGGAAAGATATGTAAAGAATGTTGTCTGTGCTGTTTGTGCATTTACAGTCATGTCATTATCTCTGGAATGGACACCACTGACCTCAGTGACATGAAATCCTGCTTTAGTTTTTCTAATACAGTTACATCAGTATAATTTGAGAGGGTTGGCTTCAGTTGAGACATACTTCTGCCTTCCACAAGCTGAATGTGTTAAACGTCCATACATTTCCTATTGTATCATGTCAGGTTTGTGATGAATTCAGTTTCATGACTAGGCTACAGGCTGGTAGAGCATTTCTCTTATTCGTTACAGTAATCCACCATTTAATCTGTCATTTACATGCTTTAACATATCATATTTATTTGTTAAAAAAGAAGAAGAAGAAGAAGAAGAAGAAGAAGAAGAAGAAAATCTACTTTTATCATATGGTATGGACATTTAACCTCAAGGGTAAAACCTTCACTTCACTAGAACCTGTTGCATTCCTGTCCAATCTGGATTTTTTGCAGCATTGAGCGTGACTATATATTCTGTGGCACTCAAGTCATATTAGCTATTTTATCGGTGATAAAACACTTTACATTTTTACTATAACACACTATTATCTGCTCTGTGTAATTTAAGAATTTGAGCTAAATGATTGTTTCTGGGTTCACAATTATTTATTGAGATGTGTTTCCTAAATGTTTTACCATCTGGTTTTGAGGTGTACTGCATTGATGTGATTTGATTGTTATAAAAAAAAACAAGAATTGCCCCCACACTTGTCCGAGCAGCACTTGAAGGCAGCACGCCTCAATACAGGAAGTCTCGAAACTTTTCAGCGTAGTCAAACTTGTTATCCGTTTCTCACGCACACTCACAGTGCACACGTACGCCTGCTGTTTAAATGTGCGGGAGGCTAAAGATGGTCAGTAAGTGGTCAAGATAATATCAACAAACTTTGCTCTTTAACCAGAGGAAGAGAGGACGGTGGGTAACGTTATATCTACAGAGGACACTTGGCGTCAACATTTTTCTCTGACATTACGAGACAGCAGTTGCCGGAGAGCCCGCTTTGAATATCGATATGTGGGAACAGGAGGAATTTGCAAAACACTGGAGGAATGAATTCCCCGACGGAGAGGTACCCCAGATGGACTTGAACTCTGTAGAGGACATCGAGTCGGAGCTGGAGATATCCAAGAGCAACCTGAAGAGGCTCCAGAAGGCTCTGGCGGAGGAGAAATTCAAGGTGATCTACCTGCAGACCACCATGGCGCGACAGAAGAAAAACGACCTGCAAAGGTTTGGAGGCAAAGATGAAAACTTTAACGCCGACACAATTGCCCTTTCTAAGACGGGGAATATGAGCAGACCACAGAGGCGGGATGATGAGAGCGACGGGCAGAGGACCAGGGTGTGTGACACCGGAGGCGTGAAGCCCCACGCTGCAGGTAACATAGCAAGTGTCACGAGCTCCGCCGGCCGGGAACGGAGCAGGTTCAGCGGCAGGACCGGTAAACCCGTCCCCATCCCTGTCCCGCCGAAGAAACCCATGATTCAGAGAGGGGACACGGCCCCACCTTGCGTCTCTCAACCGAATGATAACGAGGTGGCGAGCGACAAAGAATACGAGGACGCGGAGCTGAATGAAAATTTCGTCAGGAATAACCTGTTGACACCAAAGACCGTCGGCAGGGACACCCGGCGGCCTTTCCGCCACAGCAGGGACTTTGACTCCGGCGACGACGGCAGGCTGTCCCCGTCCTTCCCGCAGATTCGCCGCAGACCCTCCCGCGGCTCCGGGTGCAGCACCCCTGACAGGAGGAGTGATGGGTACCTGAGCTCTGACCATGACGACTCCTCTTCTGCAGGTAATAATGTCAACGCCACTTCTGGGGTATTGCTGAGAACTAAGTCACAATATTAGCTGCTGCTTCAACAAATTAAATAGGATGACTTGGCACAACACAACAGGACTGTACAATCAATGGCCGGGGCCTTAGGTCTAGACTTTACAGAGTGGAAAAGTCAGAAAGGCCCTCGGTGAGGCTCTGGCTTAAGTAGAGCTAATATATTTTTAAGTGTGGCAAGGGGAATGAAATTAGGGAACTGCTGACATTTCGACTGTAACAAAGGGAAAGACACAAGGGAGCTAAACCAGCTCTACAGACAGCAGTATACATTTGATTTGATATGTTTTATTGACAAAATGTGTCCTATCAATTAATGCAGCTCCGCGTTTGACTTTGATGGCCTCAGTGTGCACACAGCTGGTCAATGCTTTAACACAGCGGCTAACAATTGATCTACAGTGTTATGTGGTGTCTTTATTTCTGGCTCTTGTTTCCTCCTGCCCTGACTATGAAACAAAAGAGACTCTGCTATGTTTGGCTGGGGACCAGATATTAATGTCAACTAAATGCTCTTAAGTGGTGTTGTAGATATCAGACCTGACTTAAAGGAACTATTAATGCACAAAGTCTGCTCCAACATTCAGGTAGGGGCAAAACAGGAAAAATAATCAGCTGTAGAACAGATAAAGAAGTTGTTTCCTGTTTAACCTCTGCTCCTGCACTATGTTCTTCGTGTAGTCTACATTAAGTAGTCTGTCTAGGAGGCTGACCTTTGGGAATGGATTTTCATCAGTAGCTAAGGGCCAAAAATGTGTAGTTCTGTCAGCTTGGGGTGGGGCCTAAAGGAACTGAAGCAATGTTGACATAGACTCACAGAAAATTCCAGTATTTTGACCTTTTATACCTGCTTGATCATTTTGTTTTGCAAACTGCAAAAACATGAGGTACTTTCCTTTGTTTTAAAATGTGGTGGGGATTGCGTTTGTTGCCATGTATCTCAGTGTATTCACTATAATCACATTCAGTCTTTAACCATGCTCTTAGCGTCTTGATAAGATGCCAGGTAGGTGCTGCTTGACGTCATATCCCATGTCCTCAGCTGTAGTTTCAGTACCACACATATGACTGTGAAAGTGTAGCTGAAGAATATGGCGTGCACAAGCAAATAGATTAATCATGGTTTAGATCATTCACAATATCGATTAATAAGAGATATTCTGGATATGAATCAATAATGTAAAAAATGTTCCTATTGCTGGGTTTGGAGAGTAACATTCTGATGTGTGTTTGTTCTCTGCATAAGATTTCCTGCATCATTAAAGAGCAACATGAGAGCCAACAATGTACATTTAGAATTTCGCAAGTCTTGATAATCTGACACAGGTTAAATTATGTTAATTTAGTGTTTTACTGAGTGAATGAAACTTTGTTTGTATAAAGGTCACTGACAAGCTTTAGACTGAAAGGTGGCTTGAAGGAACAGTCTGACATTTTAGGAAATGCACTTATTCGCTTTCTTATCGAATGCTACATGAGATGATCTATCCCACTCTCATGTCTGTACGGTGAATATGAAGCTAGTGCCATCAGTCAGTTAGCTTATCTTAACACAATGACTGGAAGCAGGGGAAATAGCTAGCCTGGCGCTGAATAACAGTAACAAAATTTGTCTACCCGCAAATCTAAATCTCACTAATTTGTTTGTTAAATGCGTGGTTTTCTTAGGGTACTATTTCTTACCAGCACAATGGAAACACTGGCAGACTTCAGGAAATTATTGCTCCTGGCCAAGAAATAGTCCTGCACATTACCCGCAGTAACACTGTATGTGTTGTTTTTACACTGCAGTTTTTGTACGGATTAAACAAACAATATATTATATGTTAATTAGTGAGATAAAGGTGCTGTCAGGTGGATTTTGTTATCTTAGGGCAGAGCTTTTCTAGCTGTTTCCTCCCTGTTTCCAGGCTTTGTGCTAAGCTAAACAAGCTGTCGCCTGGAATAAATCCTCTCATCTAACTGCAAGATAGCAAAAATGCATAAATCTTAAAATGTCAAACTATTTTCTTAAGGTGTAATCAGGGATACTCACATTGATATGGAACAAGATTGAAAGACCAGTGATTTTGTTAGTCATAGTTTTAAAACATAGGGTGGGAACCTGGTGTGCACAAGAACTTTGTACTTCACAGCCTTGGAGAAGAAGGGATCTATGAGTCAAAGGAATAATATAAAGGCTAATCCAGGAAGCAGGATTCACACAAATGCTGTCGCATTACTTTGAGACTTCCTCAAGAAAGTGTGGCAACATTGAGATTGTCTGTCACGAGTCAAGAGACAATGACTAACTTGGACATGAGAATTGAATAAAGAAGGCTTTTGAGCAGACAAAAAGTTTTTTGTGACACATCCTTGTGCCACAGTCTGGTCTGCCATTAATGTATGAGGATTATGGGTGGCGTATTGCTAATTCTAAGCTTATTGTTTCATTCTTTGTGGTCTGTTGATGGCATTTAATGATAACTTAAGTGATTTGCTAGATATTAAGTGGTCTGATTTATATTAAAGGATTTTAGGAAATGACTTTAGTATGTGAAGTGAAAATCCCAAAATCTAGAAGTATTAGCAGGTAGGAGAATCAGAGCTTCAGGTCCTGTGCCTTATTTAAATAAAATAAAGGCCCCTGTGCATTTAATAGGGACACTAAAGCTTTTTCTTTTTCGTAATGATCAGGCTTTGGTGTCCTAATGCCCAAGTGTGTGGGAAATGGCTGTATCAGAACGTTGTTGGACATGATTCAATTTGAGCTCGCCTTATGTCTCAGGTGCTGGTCTCATATTGCACATTCAAAATTGAAAGAATCAATACAAGGAAAACACCTGCATTCTCTTCTTATCATGACACACTGTTTCTCTCGCATTGTAGTGGGTTGGGGATGTATTTTCCCATAAACCTGTGGGTCAGTAAGCACTTACTGGAAGTCTCTTAATCTATTCCATCTTTGTTGCCCAACAGGATATTGATGCTCTGAATGCTGCGCTAATCAGTGGAAAGACTTGATTGTCGCTAAAAACAATGGACAACATTTTTAGGGGGCCTCTCCCCACTTGGCTGCGAGGGAAAGTTTTTTTTAATTAAAGTAAACAGTAGTTGTGTTTTTACTTGGGATGCAGTCCTCTCATGCTGGGGGTCTTGCTCACACTGATGCTTTTGTGCAACGTGCGCTTGCTGGGAAGAGGTCATCCATCAGGTCACGTGTGTCTGAAGCCATCAGTCTGGCCTTTCTATGTGGTTCCTGATTCACCTCTGATTCACAGCAGAGTGTTGGTCTAAACCTGGAGGAATCCGCGGCCATTTCAAGACTGGTCACCCAAGCGTCGTTGTCTTCTGATAATTTTTTAAAATCTCACTGAGGGATTCTGAAAATTGAAAATAGTTTTCACTGGTGTTTGTTTTGCATTAATTCAGTTGAGCCATGGCAACATGCATGCTCTTTTTTTTTACCCAGTGCAAGCAAGAGAAAGGTAGAATGAAGGAGTTGTAAGTGTAATACCTTGTCTATTTTTAGCCCACAGCAACATTGATCTGCTTCAAGAATTATGTTCTTATTTCTGCTCACAGTAAAGATGACTCACTGTTTAACTGGTGAAAAAGTTTCAGCTGGCAATGTAAATGTGACGGGTTATTTTAAGTTCATCAGGTCAATTCATTAAAAACTGTTTGTTCTGAAGTTACTCTGCCAACCAGATGACCCAGCTGAGAGGGCTGTTTCCTGTTCCTCTTAGCTAAAACACATCTCTGTCAAGCGTCTGGTTGCTCAGAAAACAGCCAGGAACGAGGAACGAACTCTCTTTGTGCACAAACTTCAGTTCACCTACATGTGGCAGTGGCAGTTTTGAAGGTTGTAAAGTATTTAACATGAAAGTCTGTGTACCTTAAAACTTCAGTTAATAGCCTGGGCGTTTATTTACTTCAGTTCTTGAATTCACCCTGCCTTTATTTGGGACAGGACTTTAATTCATTCCCACAAAACTCTTGCTTAGCAAAAATGGGAAATATACTACAATCAAATTGTTTCTTTCTACTAGTATGAATATTATTTGTTTGAAAAATGTGACTTTTTTTCCATCTCTCTTGTATACCGTGAATCTGAACTGTTTCCGTAAAAATAACTGAATGATTGAATTGTGAAGAATCTAACTGATCTAATTATGAGTAGCATGTTGAGTGGCTTAGAACTAGCTCAAGCAGGAGACACGGTTGGGTTTAAGAGGTTTTATACGTCCAGAGAACTTCTACAAACCAGACCAGGTGTCTAATTGGGAAAAGGCTTTTAATTTATTTGTCATAACCTAAATCCTAACGCTAACAAGAGATATTCTGCGGTAACAAGTATTTCAGTTCTGGACTGTGGACGTATCATTTTGGTATTAAAGTCTTTGAAGTGAAGGTCTTGTCAAAACATAGAATTAGGAAACATGTTTAATGATAGCACTGCAGTGTAGTCCTGTTAGACCCAATGTGTGAAAGCATAGATTGCTGTTGTTTACAAGGTGAGATAATGATCAAATCCACTCATAGGAAGTATTTATCAAGATTAGGAAATCATTTCCCCCCAGAATTGGACAGGTTTGAACTGCGATGCACTACTGCTGTAATGAATAACAGTATCACCAGGCAGGCCAGGTTCTCTTTTCAAGCCTTTGTGTATTGTAGGCATAATAAAAAAGAACATGCTGATAATTTAATGAGGCTGTTGCATGGTTGGTTTTGATAATGAGAACAAACCTGTTTTCGTCACTCTGTTAGAGAGTGATTTGTTGAATATGCTTTCCCCTGGGTTAGCTCTTTCTTCCCTCTGATAAGCGGGGCTTGTCCAGGCCCGTCCTGAATAGCATGCACAGGAGGGAACTATGAGCCTGTCATATTGTTTCCATTTTAACACAGTGTGAATGGCAACTCAGACTATGTGATTTGCTTATGCTTTTCTCATAAACATGTGAATTAAAGTATTCAGGCTGGGAGGCTTCAGTGTAGACTCATTTTTAAAAGAATTTAGGCAAAAAATCCCCACAAATCAGAATAGATGTCTTCCAAACGCTGGCTCATCTGATTTTATTTCTAAGGCAACACTGCTGTAGAGCTCAGGCTCAGAAGTATGGCTGCTTTTGTATGCCAGCTTCTTGTTTGCTGGTAGCACATAAAAGGGAAACACACACACTTATAATATTTTAAATATTTGTCAGAGGATACTAATATAGTATAAAATGAATAAATGTATTAGTTGAAATGTTAAGGTTAAGATAATTTTAAATGAAATGTCTTTGGATTAAGGCAGTGGTTCTCTAACTAGGGGCCCTGAAGGGGCAGAGAGCCACAGCGGAGCAGGCGTGGATGATCAGGGGAAAACATGGGAGGGCTATAAAGGTTAATGAACATGACTGATGTAGAATTGAATACTCATGTCGACCTGAATCATTTTTGTTGTTTAAATCTAAGTCAACTTTTTTTATATGTTGAATTCAGTCAGTTTTTGTGAGGTGGGGGAGGCACTTTTTTCAGCTTCTGATGTGTGGCATGACATAAAAAGTTTGAGAACAGCTGGGTTAAGGACTGAAGAAAAACAATTTGATCACTCAGGTTCTGGGATATACATTTTTAACTATTTTCTGACATTTTATAGACTAAATGATTAATTGATTGGTTAATCAGAAACACACATGCTCTTAAACATATACATTCATTAAAAACAGGCAAAACTATGTGGCCATATCACTGTATAATGACTTTTAAAAGTAGAAGGCTGGAAAATGTCAAATTTACAGTTGTAAAAGAACAGGTTTACATGGTTTAATTAAAAAAAAGTCTGACCTGAAGAACACCCTGTGTGTTGAATGCTCTGTTTTAGCTACAGAGTGAAGCATCTTACTATCACAAGATCTTATCTAATGATCTCTAATGTGGGGCAGGCTGCACGCTGCTGAAATGCTTCTGAGATGCTTCCATTGGACTTTGACGGCGGGCCCATCGAAAGGCAACTGCTTTGCTACCCACGGCTCTGAGAGTTTGCAATGGGCTATTTTCACTACGTCTTAACATTTCACATACTGCACATTCTGTTTCAGTTTTACTTTTGATTTATTGCCCCTTTGGAATGCTTTGATTTTACATTGTGACGATTCAGCCAACTAGTGATTTTCATGTTTGAATGGAAGTATAATCCATTTTATGTTCAAGTAACTTAAAAATGATGTTTGAATATTATGTCTGCCATTCTTGTTTAATATCTGCCGCTGTGACCTCCTGTGGAGCAGTAATGGGAACAATGGGAAATTTTGTTCTAAAATCTCCTTGCAGTGAAGGCAGTCAAAGAATCCATGGCTTTAAATCCTTAAAACTAGAATACTATTTATGGTCTGATTTGTCCCTGTGTTACCTTGGTGATGAATGTGTCGTCGTGGCTGTGCAGGCAGGCAGACAGGATGTCTCTGATAGAAGAGCAGGTGTGGGTTTTGCAGCATTGTTTGTTTCAAGGTGGAAACAAAAGTATATACACAGAATATTTGTGTGTGCGCCTTGACCTCTGTTTTATATCTGAGGTGTGAAATGCAAAGGCAGAACGTGCGGTGCAAATAAGAGATCTTTCATCTATATGTACATCTAGCGCAGTATGTACATAGGTACATGCAAATCAAGGTCAGGTTTTGAGAGTTCGTTACATGTTACATATATACCCGCATCCTCTGTTTCCTCAATCTGCTGTCATAACCTCCACTGGACCCGCTCACTTTAACAGAAGTGTGGAAACATCTGAGGGGCTTTTCATCATAGCAGGATTTCCCTCAGTGTTGAGGGAGTTGTATACATAGAATTCTGTGATGTAGTGTGCTGACGTCAGCCGCCAACTGCTGAAACTGGTGGTGATGAAGATGATAATGATGAGTAATGAAAGCGGTCCAGGTGCCAGACAGATGCATGGCTATGATATATCACATGGATTCATTACATAATGTGACATATTGTGAGCATTTGGTTTCATTTAAATATTAGTATAAAAAAAGATATTGTTTCCACAAAGGTAGTGATGAAAGTTACTGATTTTCTACCAGCTTACTGTTTAAGAGACATTGGCACACTGTCGTGTGTGTCCGTTCCTAGAATCAACAAAGGTGTGGTCCTCCCAGGGGTTTGATTAGGAACATAGCTATGCTGGAGAGGTTTTCACATTAAGAGGAGACATCTTATAAACAAAAACTAGACAAATAAACCAAAGCGGCTATCTCACTTACTGTGTTTCCTTTCCCAAGATTATGGCTTGGGGCTAGGATTTTACATGGACAGGAAACGCAAACTCATTCTTGATGAGAAATTCTCTTGGTTCAAATCAAGTTGAGAGGAGCAGCTGCAAGGTAAAGGGGTGGCTGAGAATGGTGGTTTTCCTGTCAGTTAACTGATTCATACATCTCTGCTACAGCACTGCTAACTGAACAAACCACTCGTGTGTCCTAGATGAAAGTGACGACTCCCTCTCTCTTTGACACACAACTTAAACCATGGCAGCCTATGCTTGGTTATTGAGAACAGCTTACAGCAACATACATAAATTGTAGACTATAAAAATGCAACAAAAAGGCTAAAACCAATTATAAATATTTAGGACATAAAGGAGCGCAGGCAATCATGACGGCTTTTGCATTATGAGTCGATGATAAACTCTGAAGTAGATGTTTTTTGTTGTGGAGAGCTCAGGCAGTTTCTGTGGGCTTTTAGGGGGAGAATAATAGAGTGAGGGAGAGAGGCCGACAGCTGAGTGAGTGGTGCCTGAGCTGCTAAACGGCCCGATTTCTCTCTGCCTTAGGAAACTCACACATCAAGGACCAGTCTCTGGGCCTTCAAAGTGCTTGCTCATCCCTCCCCCTACTTACTAACAGTCTTTTTGCGCGTTCACGGGGAGGATCGCCACATTGATCACCATCCGAAACCAATTAGCACAGAGTGGTAGTGGGTTATAAAACCCTCCAATGCTGAGTAAGCATCAATGCTGGCTTGTCGAAGGTGTGTAACACCCTTTGCTGCACGATGGAGGACCCTTCTTTCACATTTCTGTATCACCATACACAGGTTAACAACGTAGCCTAAAGTTTATAATGTTTTTAATAAAAACGTTATTTTCTGATAGACAATATGACAGTTTCTTTTATTGAGTCTTATTAATCTCACATGAACATCTTTGGCCAAAACAAAAGTAAATAAAATGACAAAATAATAGAACATGACACAACTAGATAGGGGTATCACGTAACAAGCTACAAAAACATTAAACTCTTAACACATTTTAACTGTTTTAATTGCTATACTATTCTGTAGACCATATAGTGATTCAATATAATGCTTGATTTCTATTTTGAAATATTATATTTGTGGTTTCTTTTTAGACCATTTGCAGATGTGAATGTAATATTTTCCATTTAAGATAAAGAGGCTGAGAATAAATAGCCTAGTCTTTTACAATCAATATCAGTCTTATAAAAAAAATCAGCTTCTCAAAGAAATATTCTAAGTCTAACCAAAAGAAAAAAAAAGTTTCAGTTTCGTTATTGCAAAGCCCACACTTTTCCTCAACATCAATCCTGAATCTTTATACAACTGTTGTTTGTCTGATTCACATGTATGATAGCAGTAAGTGATCTGACGTTAGCACTGCACAATTTCCACTAGGGAGAGTAAAGTTTATGTGAAAGTTGTCCCGCTGTATTTATACCCTACACCTTAACTAAGGGAAGTCTTTGGCTGTGAGGGTGACTCCGACCAGAGTGTACACTCTGTGACAGAGTGGAAGTGGCGAGGGTCTAGTTTCGTAAAGGCCCTCTCTCTGCCTGATGGGCTGTGCGTTGTGTAAAAAATAAAAAAGTTCAAGACAATTCAACTCTGGGTGCTTGTCACTCTGCCTGTCAGATTTCTTGCGTTTTTTTTTGTTTGTTTGTTTTTTAATGTTTGTTGACAAAGATTTTATCGTAATTGTTTTGAATGTTCTACCTCAGATTTGTTAAGTGATAATTTGTTTTGCCTCAAGTGTTAAACCACAATTAACCATCAGGTTTCTTCAACTTTCACTCAGGAGCAAAAATCAGCCTATAAACCCGAAAGTAATAATGATTTGATACTTATGAAATATGAGATAAGTAGTGATATCAAAAGATATGAAACTTTTTATCGTGATATCATTTTTGGCCATATGAAGCAGTCCTGTGCACTGTTGATTTTGAAAGACCTAAATTCTCTCCAATGTTGCTTTGAGAATGTTTCCTTTGAACTGACTACTACTTTTCTCATGAATTTTGGCACAAGAGCCAAGGGATGAGCCGTGACTCATCCTTAGTTGCAAAGACTGGGCCTTTGGCCGACACTTTTATATCCAATCATGACACCTCACCAGTTACCAATTAGCCTGCATATTGTGGAGACTTTTGAGCAGGTGTGAACTTCAGAATCAGAATCAGCTTTATTTGCCAGGTATGTGTACACATACGAGGAGTTTGACTCTGGATTGTACAATGCTCCCGACGTGCTTACTTATACAATAACACAACAATACACTAATAAAATCAAACGCAGGCTACAGTATAGAGAACACATATATACACACTATAAACAAAACAGACAGATTGAGACAATAGTGCAATGAGCAGAGTGCAAAGGATGCAGGAGTAAATTATTATTATTATGTACATGTCGGAGGTGGATGTGATATACAGGTGGACATACATATATACATATATATATATATATATATACATATACAAGCATACATGTACACAGTGTGATGAGTGCAAAGAATGCTGGAATAAATAAGGATTATGTGCAGGTATTATGTACATGAGGTTGGTGGATTTGATGTACAGTATATACAAAATGACAATATGAACACAACGAACAGCTTTGAAATGGAGAATGATGAATAAAGCAATAAATGATAAGTAGTAACCAGTAAACAGGTGTCTGAATAGAGGCAGAATTACTGGGTTATTGCACAGGAATTGTTCCTGACACTGTGAATCAGAGTCAGCTGTTCATCAGAATGATGACTTGTGGGAAGAAACTGTTCCTGAGTCTGTTGGTTTTGGCGTACAGTGCTCTGTAGAGCCTACCAGACGGGTGAAGTTCAAACAGGTTGAGTCCAGGGTGAGATGGATCTGCGGTGATGTTTGCTGCCTGTTTCCTGACTCTGATGCAGTTCAGTTTGCACCAAACAGGACAGTGTGTCCACTTATCAATCTTTTTTAATGCTATCACAACTTTTGAGTGTGTTGCGGGCATAAAATTCTAACTTTGTATATACTTACAAAATACAATTACCCTGGTCTTTGTACTGTTGTTAGTTAAATAAAGGTTCACATGAATTAATAAATCACAGATTTATTTTTTTGATTGCATTTTTAAAATGATCCCAGCTTTTCTAGAAATGGGGTTTGTAGATGCTATTTACATGCAGACATTCTAATTTTTTTTATAGTTGACATTTAGAAAAACTTCCTCTATGAACATTTAAAAAACACCAAGCCACTTCTGATTGGCTGACTCCTGTGGCTGCCATGGATACCCTATTGTGGTGTTTGTGTGTGGTGAGAAGTGTGTGTGTATGTGTGTGTTTTTGTATGTGTTTGTGTGTGCAGTGCAAATGGGCCCACAGAGCCCTGCATTCTTCTCTAACACACTGTCAGTGGGTGTGCATGGCCACTCATAACATTTCCCTACTCCCAAATGATTTAGCAGCTACTTCTATTTTGACTGGATGGTGGTCAAAATGCATTTAATCATGAATCCTGTTTAAATTGATGGTTTCAGTTCTCAAAGATTCCTGCATTCATAAAAACGACACGTATAAATGGCATTATAAACAATGATATAAATAAATTGTGTAAAAATATAAATGAACTATTATTATTATTAAGCATTGGGATTTACATTTTTACTCAGTGTCAAAGTGCAGAGCAAGTGTTAGCTAGCTCCTGTTGGCCAAAGCTCTCTAGGGAACATATTTAGATCCATAACAGAGCAACCAACTTTAGCTGCTGTCGTTAACGCTGTCTGTGCACGTTGATGCTGAGTACGAATCAAACTCACAACCCTGCTTAGCTAGTTAGCAAATAGGAGCTAACTGGCTAAATGTGGGAGCAGCTGTTTGCTAGCTTAAGAGACAGGTGACATGAGATTAGATGGAAGGCTAGAGTGGTAAAAACACCACTGTCATGAAAAGTGATAAAAGTGTTGAAATGAAATTATGGAAATAATTGATATATTAACATTTTATAATAATTGAGTTTAGTTTTAATAATTTAATATTTTGTTTCATTTTTTACAAAATCTGATTGTAAGACTATTTTATAATTACTTAATTTTTCATTTAATATTGAACACTTTGGGGCTGCATCATGTGCAGCTGAAAGCCATTTTGGGTACTTAATAATTATATATATTTAAAATAATTTTCTCTTTGTTTGTATATAGTTTGAATGCAATGAGCACAACTTCATATGTAGCTCTGCAATTCAGCAAGATAGAGGTCAAATTTGATAGACCAAATCCATTGAAGACACTGCACTTTGTAAAATATTTCGTATACCTTAATTCATGCATCAAGCTTCTGTTTTTAAAAGTATGAGTCTCAAACGTAATTCAGATCGTTAACCAGGAGTGAGAGCTGTGTAATGACCTGAATGATCTGTACCAGTACCAGAGTTAACTTGTCATAACTTGTTTTTCTAGAGGAGGAGGAAATAGAAATGATTCTCAGGTGTTATTGAGCAACATTTTCTGCACAGCTAGTTTCCTTCCTTATATACAATTAAAGTTTTTTCTGTCAGTATTATGCAGCTCTTTAGGTTTATCACTTGTTGCAGAAGGAAACTAAATGCAATAGCTGACCAGTGTGATACTTCAGTGGTTTCTGGTGACTCAGACTGGTTAGGACAGAGAACAAGATCTGAACAACAACTGCTTCTTGTTCAGCTGTTTCATATGATTTAATGGGTATAAGGTGACTGATGTTGACACTTCAGATTGGTCTGATGTTTATTTGGAAATGTGCTCTGAACTAGTTTTAACAGCCAGGTAGCAACTATGTAGCATGGTGGTGTACAACATGTCCAGCAAACAAGTTGCGATCGCAGTCTTGTTCTGTCCCTGAATGTCGGCCTCGTGTTCTCCCTGCTGGTGTGTGAAGTTCTCATGGTGACAGTGTCAGATGGCGGCCATGTTCAGGCCAGAGGAAAAATGTTTTCATGGACTGTCAGACCATCACCCCCATTAATGAGACTTAGCTCAGGCTTTTAACTTTCACAGCAGGACATGTTCTCATGACATAACTTTCTTTTTTGCTGAACATAAGGTTATTGTTTTTCAGTGCTACAGGACACAATTACTTTCCAGCTTAATGTCACTCCTTCCCTTTCGTGTCCTTCTCAAGAAAGCTATTTTTGTTGCTAGTTGTACACCCGGGAATTAATGAAGCTCAGGTTTTCACTCAAGTGTAGCAGCTTTAAAACACCTGTACTAAGAACATGAATGCATTTTCAGTTCTCTGTCCCAGTGGTAATTATCTTGTGGACATCCTCTGCTGCATTCACATCTTTCACTTCCTCATATTGCTAGGTGGAAATAGAAACTGATGGACAAATAAAGAGAAAGGTGAACTGAGTGATTTACACAAATATTTGAATGGAAACCGCTCTAAATACGCCGCAACATAATAGTATTTAAATCATTTGTTCTGTGCTGACACAGTCAGGAAGGGAAAGCTTGCTTATCGGTTATCTGAGTAAGTGAATGTCTGCGTAAGAGGAAGGAAAGAACTGTTACAGGAGCTCCCATTGTGGGTATTGAGTGTCACCGTGTGGGATCCCATGTGGATACACTTGGTGCATTGAGCCTGCAGGTCTAGGGTTAACAGTATAGGCATATGATTATGAGGAAGAACACTCCTGTGGAAAGTGGTTTCCTTATATTGTGTTTAAACCATTTGCACAGTGTTGAGGGACTCCCTGGAGGACCAGACATTTGTTTGTTGGTGCAAATCATAATTGCGTTCTAATCGCAAGGTCTTGGCAAATGAACTGGGAGCAATGCAATACAGTGTGGTTTGCTCTCAGGATTAGATTTATTTACTATATAATAATAATGATGATAATATTGATGATAATAATGATGATAATGATAATAATGATGATAATAATGATATATTACAATATATAATTCTGCTAAAACACTGCCCTTATTGAAGTGGCTGCATTGTACTTGCATTGGGTTTTTGCTCATTATATGGAGGGTTTAATGAATCCTGTTGGTTTGTTCTGCTTCTCACACAGAACTGTTAAGATGTTAGAAAAGTGTTACAAATGACACAGAACTGGATTTAAACAGGCCTCTCTGGTTCAGAGAAATAACTGCCGCCCTTCACAGTGAATCCATACATTTTGTAACAAGCTGAAAACAGGCTGATCTGGATGTATGGACTGAAAAGCTGATTATGCCTCTACAATGCAGCTTTCACTCTCTGCTTTGCAGTGAGTGTGTGCGCTGTATTCTGATACAGTTAACCTGAGTTTGGGGGTGTGCCAGCTGGCCAACCAATCCCTCTGCAGCTCCAGCGTCACGCTCACTTACCACACGTGCCACACTTCATCAATCGTTAGAGCTTTTTTTTATTTCCACTAATAATCAGAATATGAATGCTCATCACTTCTGTGACATAATACTTTTGAGAACTCACCATAACTGGAGGGGTATAATGGGACTGAGAGATGTTGGGGAGATGGACACAGCACCCTCGTGTGGACATTTGTAACAATGACAGTTTTGCTGTGGTGTGTTTGTTTTCAGTGTTCATGTTTTTGTTTTTTCAGATTCAGTTAGAGGTGTTGTAGTAATTTACATGCTAGCAATAATCTAAGTTTGTATAGTCAGGTGAACTTGTGCCCCATATTGATTTTCATTGCATTTGTGTGTAAGTATTGCACCGTGTCTACACGTTAGCAGAGCATCAACAGCAGCAGATTCAGTGCTCTGTGTGCTTACACAGGACGTATTCAGGCACACTATTGAGTTGTAGGTCAACAGTGTTTCGGCAGCCCTCAGAACCATGTAAATAATAACCCTAGTTTTGTGCATAAAGCGGAAGAAAATTGACTTGAAGCCTAAAATACGTGTGTGTGTGTGTGTGTGTGTGAGACGGTGGACTGAAAAACAGACCTTCTGTTAAAAAGGCACTCCACCAGTTTACTCATGATTATGAGTACTACTCAGCCTGTGTTTTTTTCTGAATAGCCCTGATGATGTCATGGTGATGTCATCAGAGATGTCAGGAGATCTAAACAATGATGGTAATGAGATGCATTATGGGAATTGAGCTTGACTCAAGTACAAGGTAGTTTATTTCTATATGGACTAAAAATCAGGATATCTCTTCCTTTGGTGCTTTGATTTAAAACACTCTTATTTCAATTTGTATCTTTGTAGATTAAACACTAAATTGTAATCCCCTTTTAAGTAGCAGTTCAGAATAATGGGAGTTGAAGTTGTTAGTGTTCAAATTTAAAATTGTTGATGACGTTTCCTATCATTGATACAGTTTATCCTAGACCTTCTTTGGGCTGTCTACAAAAAAACAACAGAGTAATTGTTATGATACTTATGGTAAATTAATCTCAGAGTTGTGAAAGGTTTGTAAACTTTACCTTTGTGAAATGTGAAATGCATACCTCAAATTCAGCCATCATAATCCATCTGTTCTCTGTTTGTATCTTTACTAGAAAGTTTGTTTTAAGTAAAATAAATACATTAAAAAATAGGTCAGTCTTGCAAAATACAATTTTCCTGTAATAAAGGATCACTCATGCCATGCCTACTTGTAATATCTCTTTACTCTAACTCCCTGTTGTCAGGAAACTAAACACTAGAGTGCAGTAGTTCTTTATTTATACATCAGTACCTCCACTGTACTCCTTGTCCACTTTATTAATGGTGTATGTGTGTGTGTGTGTGCGGATTGTCTCTGTGACGAGATGGTGGCATGGCAATTTATAGGCAGACACCTGATACCATCAGTCAGATCAATCTGATATCAGTTTGTCGAGTGGATTTACACACGGTGCCTTTATGTTCCTTTACACACTCACAAACACATGCAGCTGCATAGCCGGTACAGATACTATTATCTCTCCTCTGGTTTGGTTTCAAAAAGCCAGACAAGCCCACCGTCCAAGTTTGTCTGTGAAAGAGGAAAAATGAAGCTTGTCTGTGCTAAAAACAAACACTAATAATAAGCAAACCGCAAAAATAACACGTGAGACTTTTTACTGTGTGTGTGTGTGTGTGTGTGTGTGTGTGTGTTGTGTAGAGGGGCAGTTCTTCTTATCTGGTGTCTGTCCAAACACAGCATGATTCAGATGATTTCCACATTGACCTCAATAGATCAAAGTGAATTCAGCTGGCATGGAATGAATACTCTCTCTCTGGCTCACACACACACACACTTTCTTTGATCTCTGTCCCTTTTTCTTTCCTTCTCCTTGACACAAACAGCTACATAATTGTATTTAAGGAAGCTTTGTTTTTTCATAAATTAGTGGCTGATTTAATATAGAAACCGCAGACACACACAGACATGCTGCGGTGGTCGGCTAGTGAGGGTCTTTTCACGTAAAGGTGAAGGAGTTCGTGGGGGAAGATCCAGGGCAAATGAGGTGAGAGGGGATCTCGCATGCCAGAGCACATACTGTGTTGCATAGTACACACACACACACAAATGCACACACAGGTAAGCTCTTATTGTTTTTTTTTCTGTAGCTTTGACCTAATCAGATAGCTTAATAGCAAAAAGTGTTAACTATCAAAGTGATGTAAATAATAATCAAATTAAAATTTGCTTTATTGGCATGAATGTACACTACCGTTCAAAAGTTTGGGGTCACCCAGACAATTTCATGGTTTCCATGAAAACTCACACTTGTATTCATCAAATG